>DWNE01005848.1:0-13589 GCA_018249875.1 Cecropterus toxeus | reverse complement strand
TGAAGTTGCTTACAAATGTCCATGGGCGGCAGTAACCACTTACCATCAGGTGGGCTGCTTGCTCGTTTGCTACTTGACATTAATAAAAAAAAACTATAATATAAAGTATATCCTGCATGCGACCCGCGGACCGCACTGAAGACGGCCCTGGTTTAAGAAATGAGCACTTACATCCTGATTGAGCAACTCATAGTAGTTGTAATACCGATACCAATTCAAATATTCCTGCATGACTAGACCACCATTACCTGTATGAGTATCGTAGTATGAATCATCTTTATTGCTATATCTGTCAGTTGCATCTCGCAATACACTCAACATTCATATACGTTCACTGTATTTATAGTAGGTGCCATGGACACGAGACATAATTAGTGTGTTACTTATAGTAGTTATAAATCGTAATAAGTAATATTTCGGAATAGCGTCATATTCCAACTGGGTTTAGAAGATTAAAGTCCTGCGTTGCATACTGATCTGTCTCTCAATGGACTCCGTTCTGTTCTCGTTTAGGTAAACGAATTTATTATTTTTCTGGGTCTGGCTGTTAATGTATTAGTATTTGTTTAAGCCCTTGGCACCCACAAAGACTAGGAAACAAATGGGCAAAGTACATAGTAGCATTATGCAGACGCTAGACACCTTTTAATTCCTATACGATCCCTACATCGATACTATACTCACCCAATAGAGCACCAAGTGTCAGCGTTGCCTTCAGACTTCTCAACGGAGTTCCTGTAGGCGATGAAGGCATCGTGCACCTTTCCCTGGGCGGCGAAGCATCTCCCCAGGAGATACAGCCCCGCGCCCGACTCCGGTTCCGCGTCGACCGCACGCTGCAAGCACCAGATTGCAGCACGAGCTCGCGCAGCCGCCTCGCCGAGAGATGCACAACGGTGATATAGCCAACCTACAATACACACAGTCTAACTAACTTAAAGTGATACGACGAACTTTCATCCAGTGTCCTATAGTCATAGACTCACATAAGGTGACATGAGTAACTTTAAACAAATCAATGCCTTGAATTCGGACCCCTGACCACCTACAACCATAACAGTCAGCAATCAGCATAGCAGTGTGTCGTAACACCGGACAACCACACGTGTCGTAGAACCAGAGTGGTTGTAATGGTTATAACCAGAATACACTGGAACTGGCTTGAGATCACCCTATAATAATCGACACGGAAACCATTTGATCCGGTTGGAAAATATGTCATTTTAAGCAAAGATGACATAAGGTAATGTAGTCAAAATGCTTAATAGATTATAATTACGGATATTGCGAACTCCTTCAAAACATAATCCTTACACCGTAAAATGCTAGTGACTTCATGATATAATTATAATTATAGTGTATTTTATTATTTTTATTATCATCTAGCTTCTAACATATTTCTCGATGTAACAAACAACAAACTCAACACCTTTATTTTCATTTTCACATCTAAACTTAGATATAAAACAATTTTATATACGTTACTACTAAAGCCTCTTAATCATCTTGTTATATATTATATTATGATTTCAAATATTGACAACAATAAACAAATTGACATGACATATATTGAACTGCGAAAGAGTGCCTCATCGAATTCGTCGGGTCAAAAATAGTCAAGTATGGTATTTACCGATGTATTTTTGTATCAGTAATTAATTACCAGTTAAACAAGTTCCTGAGTGCTCGCCCACACGTTTTACTTCCGAACGCTTAATACCCACGCGATTTACGTAAATGAATAAAAAAAACACGTTCAACACACTTCGTGCATTGCAGCATTTATAGGCATGCCACTTTTTACCTTCCATTCAATGAACGTAGCCAAGTAAATATAATGTAAACAGTAGTGGCGATACTATCACGCACACTAAACTCAATAACATCTTACTCTCTCTTAGGGCAAATTTACACGGTCGATTTTCTCCGTGCGCCTAATCACCTGGCAACTTGCCGCAGTGCTGCACTAGACCTCGCGGTTGTAATCTAGACTAGACGATTATACGCTACGATGTCTAGTCGCGCGCTGTTATCAAAACTGTGTAAATACCTTGTAACGTTTCATTACTTTTTAAAAACTTGTGTTTCTTTACTTTAGTAATACGGGTAAAAGCGTCCATATCCCGCACACCTCACTAAACCGAATAAAAAAAAACAAAATATTGAAGATTCGTAATTGATATGTCCATATTTTACCAAAACACGACCTGTTTTAACGATGTTGATATACCCGCTGCGGTGTTTTGTATGTAGTTAAACCAGTTCGTATGTATGAATCGTGTACAGCCCTACAACCAGTTTACATTCAGTTTCCGCGCCGGTTCCGAACAAACAAGGCATACCCACGCGATTTGCGAATACAATAGACTTGTCTTGCGGACCTGCGCATTCATTACGCACGTTGCTTTACTCTTGTTTGTTACGTAGAGGTTTTACTATTCGTTTCTATGATCGATTCGTCACGGTGTACTGCAATATATTTATTGTGGTTCGATCACAAAACGAATCGGTAATATGATGCAAATTGTAATAATCTAATTAGCGCTCTAACTAGCAAGCCTAAGCAAACTACTGGTTATGCAAAACACTCCGGACACTTTCACTTTATTTCAATTTCAGGAAAGTTTTCCAATTACTTTACACTTCGCGTGTCCATTAATCAATGTGCAAGTTATATTTTGGTTGACAGCCCATCCAATATTCTTTGTCAAAAAATTAAAGTTCAAGGGCCGCGTAATGATTGATCACATTTTTTATTACACAAAAGGACAAGCCTCTTTCCTGCCACACTTTCTTTTCCGAATAGTTTTATCACAAAATTAAAGTCATATCCGAGAAAACTAGTTACAAACCTACTCATTTCCCACTCTACATTATCGATACGTGGATAACAGGTTCGGTTGCATGTTGCACTCCTTTATGTGGAATCACATTAGGTCATACCGGGTGTCCATAATCGTTAACGGAAACCACAAAACCCGGTTTATAATAAAAGTGTTTATACGAAATGCCCTTCTACGAATTCATAAAATGCACCTAAACCGAGTCTCTTTTTAGGACTGCATATGTACGTAATAAGAAATATAAAATGAACTGAATACACATCACGATCTGACCTATTCGATACGCAAACAAATAAGTGATAAGTGTGTTTATCTTGGGACGCGAGCCGAGGACGTAGTACGAAGTTCGTCAATATTTTCAAAATCAATATAGGTAGGGCTAGGTTAGGGATACGTTTAAAATGAACAGATGAAACTCACCAAGTTGCCTGCAAACATCCGCTTTCAAGATAGATGACAGCTGGGGTTCTTTCAGTAGCCTCTCGTACGCGTCGCGGGCGGCCTTTCGCAGGCCTCGGGCTTCCAAGAGGTGAGCGGCGTGGAAGCTGAGCTCCAGGCGTGTGAAGGTGGCGTCCTGGTGCGGGGCGAGGCGGGCCCGCCTGAAGTGCACCGCTGCGACCGCCCAGTGCCGCCGGGCCTTGAACATGAGCGCCAGGCGGAGGTGCGCGTCCGCCGCCCGGGAGAACCCAGGCGACACGTACAACGCCATCTGGAGCGCCTTCGTCGCCCTGCCAGGAAAAACCATCACCAACACTTCGCTACTACCTCCATGGTACTGACCTAACATAGTATCTATCTTCTATAGGCTATATTAAGGCATAAGGTAGCTAAGTTACTATTTCTTTACATCAGTAGATGACTGCTTGTGGCTAAGTTTTAAACTGTTTCCATGTTTTAAAAGGCAGTTGACGTACTTTAATATTATAAAGTATTTTACTTAACCTATATTCGTTAAACTAAATTGAAAGCCTTCGACTATTTGAAAGACTTCCCATATTTAAGTGAGCCACTAACTGGTATCCAACCCACTCTTTATTAGGGTCACGAGAGCTATATGCTCTAGGCCTTCCAGGTTAGTTAAAAGCCTTAGAACTATGTATACCAAATAAAAATAACCATATACGTAGAAAGATATGTGTATACCCTGATCTATTAAAATCTTTTCATATGAATGTACTAAACAGCATTTACACTTAAATATATTTATTTTACTCATTAGCAGTGAGGAACGCAGGCAGTAAGTAATTCTATCAGTTTTAACCTTGAATAAATTATACAAGACACTTTGAAAATAAAGGTTAATGTAATTGACTTTTGCAAACGTTGGATTTGAATGACGAATACGTAATTCTAGATATTACTACAAAAACGTCCAATACGCTTGTTAGTACTTTAGGTGCTTTCTCCCTGACCTAGGACAATGGAGTGTTCCGTCCTGTAGGTACCGCTACACTAGGGTTACCAACGTTTCGTCAACGATTACAGTATTTTTCGTTATTTTATGGACAAAACATAACATGTAGACAAAAACATAATAATTGTAATAAATCTATAATTCTTTAAGTGACGTATTTGTTTTTAAAATTAATGTAAAGAAGCGCTCGTAAATTTTGGGTTTGGAACTCATGGATTTATTTGTTAAATTTTGATGTCGAAAATATCGTATTTTTGCGTTATTTGTATTGTACGCAGATCCGAAATGTAATACAATACTATATATTATAGTACGGTTGACAACCCTAACTACACGTCCACATCTGAAAACGCAAGTAGCGTAACCCAATGACCCGCGAACTAACAATGCACAGAATTTATTAGCAATAAAACATTTATGGCATTACTAGTTCGTTACTAAAAAGTAACAACAATAGGTTTGTTTACTTAAATCCTGTACTTGGCTTCCAGTAAGGTCAGACGATTGACAAACAGTAGATACCTGACAAAGAAAAGCAGTAGTCATAAACAAACAAAAGAAAGCAACCATTAAAATTTATATAATCAACAAAGGCATAAAATCCATTTTTGTAAATAAAACAGGCTGTAAAACTTAATTGCTTCAACTTAACAGACAAAACTGTATTTTTTGCGCAACACATTTTTGTAAACTCACAAGAATATGAACAAAGACAGTTTTTATAACTTCAGCCTAGCCGTCCCAAAATCTAAACCGGTCCACACATTTGTAAAGCTTCGAAGCAGATTTCATTACGTCTTACGGGTTCAATGAAAGGACCGTCAATAAAATCAGTAAAGTAAAAGATATTCGAGCCCCTCAGGTACATTCGAGTATTAAGATCGTTCATAGACTTGTCAGGTGTCGCTCAATGTACAAAAAGGAAGAATGCCGACAAAAAATGGTTGGGAGAAACGTAGAGCGGCTCGAGCGAGTCAGAATTGAAGCGTCCGTAACATCCGTGAGGTTATTGAGGAGCGCACCACCGGAGCGTAACGTCACCGATGCGACCGCGGGGTCGATGACCGTCTGAGGCTCGTTCGTGCAATCGATCGGACGATGCAACGCAACGTCTAGACAGCGATCGCGATCCAATTCGGACGCCTATAACGCCTTTATTTAGATGACCTCCGCTGACATTTGCGAGCCGAAACAAAGGAGCGAGACAGGTGGCGTCCGGTGAACACACCGGTACCGCAGTACCTAGTAAAATTAAACACGCACACACACGCCGATGAGAGCTTTCACCCGCCGCGTCGCCCGTAGCGATTGCTCGACATACATAATACAAAAGTTACATATAGATAATACTTATACGCATTAATTTTTCCACGGGCGGAATAATGATTGTTCGCTGTCACGCAATATCAAAGTGTACAAAACGTTACCAAACTTCCTAATGACAAAAATAACAGAATCCGTACGACCGACGCTACAAAAAGGCCATTGATGAAATCTTTTTTAAGAACTCGTCGACAGAGGTTCTACGAGTTAAAGTTAAATAACGTGAAGTTACCTCAATTATGGAATGAAAGATAAAATTAGATTATTTACTTGCGTTAACAGACTGGCAAATTAGAAGATGGACAATCTGATGATAACTTTCAGCAATGCCAATGAACTTGCAAAAGCGGAAATGTTATCAAATTGATAATGAAAGGAATTTTATAGGAAACTGCATACAATTGGTTTGAGAATCGTGGGAAACAATGAAGAAGGACGACGATAGTAGAGGGTTACTATATTTACGGTTAGTGCGATGATGTTTGGAGAAAAATTCGTTTTAGATGCTGAACATGCTAAAAATTATGCAACATGGTAATTTATGCATGTAGGACCTATAATTAGACTGCAGGTAACACGGAAACGATGTGATGCGCGGACAGAGCCCTTTATGATGGAATACGTACAGATATGGCACAGCGCTAAGTGTCCATGATTATGTTTTGATCGACGCCCTCCCAAATCTGTCCGGGGTCGACGTCTCTTCTTTCTGATTCTTGCCTAATCGGTAAACTATGCCAGACGGTAAGGTAATATACAGAAGCAACGCTAATGTATATTACTAAAATTACAGTTACTTTATAACCGTAATAAAATATTAAAAAATTGACATACAATAAGGTGTGTATGAATAACCTGTCACAAGCAAACCAGGTCAGTGAAAATGATTTATTAACTATCCGATGACTAATACTTAAAAATTCTACGATGATTCTTTGCAATGACATTTGCCAACAACAATGAATTCAACTGCTACTTATAACGAAATAAATGATTAACGCGATTAATCATACATTTGGACAATTCAGTCTTAATTTATGAAAGGACATAGTTCAGTACCCAGTGCAGTTACAGACACGTAATACGGTGTATAGATATTCAAAACATTAAAAAAAAACAACTCCTTAGTACATGTTCAATACCAAAAAGATCAAAAAAAAAGATATTCTTTATACCCTTTACTTTTATCTGTGTGATCTGATTTCAAAGTAGCGCATGATAGTCTAGATACTGAATGCATAGGTGCCGCACTTGACCTATTTTTCAGCTCGACGGCGACTCATGTTTATCGCGCTACCGTTTACACGTGAACTTAAAATAAACATAAAGAACTTCACGTAAACAATTTACAAACAATACCCAGTGTCCGTTTATTTAAAAATATCGAGGAAACTTCAAGTAAACCCAATGGACGTTAAAAAGGAGACTTATATACATATATACCACGAATTTTTAACAAATAGATATTGGTTTATATTTTAACCAACTTCCCAAAGGAATAGTTTATCTATTCGTCAAGTATATTTCTTTATTAAATACTACTTCAATTGAAATATCATTTTTGAAGAAAATATTTATGCCTTTGTAAGGAGAAATTTCATTTTTCATCTATCCCATATTACAAGTTAATCACAAAACAACCGAAAATGCAAGTGAAGGCAAGCCTTAAGGTTAGTGAACAATAAATAATTAAATCACTGTTTTAAATTTGAATAATTTTGGTGTCAAGCAAACAAGCAAACCTCAAGTGTCAATGCATGTAAATTCAACTAGAACTTCAATACATATTTACATCAGTTTGAGAAATTGTTCATATTTATTGATGAGAACAATGAAATTGTAATGGAACCATACATGTAGCATATGGTAAATGTTTGAAAACTACTTGAATTATGCGTCAGATACATCTTTTTTATGGACATTGGCTTTAGGGCCCTTTTATTTCTATAAAGTTTCTATAATAGGCAACGAGCCGAAAGATATAATTTAAAAGAAGAAAAAAATGTTCAACCGAGATAAATGCATTCAACAAAATATTTTGAGCTATAAATGTTAGCCGCCCGCTCTTCGGCTTACATTAAAACCATGGGATATAATTATATGCTACAATACATAATATTATATTATTTTTTCATTTTCCGTTTCCGTGAACTTGTAATGTTAGAACAAAAAACCCATTTCACTTTAAACAGTGGTTAAGTATCGCGTTATTATATATTCAACATACACCGTTCGAAATACTGTGAAGGGCGCTGTGATAACGCCGTGTACTCTGTGGTCATTGTCTGATATCAGGAACCAGTTTGCTCCACGCCCACGAGCCGGCGATAAATGGGAGTCAACTTGAAATAATACCACTGTAAGTGATCAATACTGCGAAAGTTGTATCTTGTTATTCTTGTTGCAGTATTGTGAAATTATTTGAATGTTAGGCAATGAACACCGTTTGAACGTGATAAATTGATTCTGCGCGTACATTTAATCTTATAGTGAGTGCAATTGCATATTTTATTGTATTTATGTTGATTTATTTGATTGAACCTTTCCGGTTTTAGGTGCGTCAAAAGGAATGTAAAGTATACAAATCGTCAAAAAGAATGTACAATATATATCTACAAATAATTATGAAACTAATTAGATCTTATTATAATTTTAATTTCAACAAATGGGACCTTTCGCTGCTTACGAAATAAAGTGTTCGATGTTAGGAATAAATAAGCTTTTTATCTATATCAAAAATGTTTCGTATTTTTCAGAATACAGCAGCGCATATTATACACCTGTCTAGTATATTTCACCCATAAAATAATTGATAACAATCTCGCAGTAAAATAAATGATTGTAAAATACAATAAGAACAAATTTTCAATAATTAGCTAAGTTTTATTTGCAGATGCGTTCCTTCTGTAAAGGTCAAAGTCGGAATGTTTATTGTTATGCGCTCTATCTGATACCAGCCTGCACTAAACATATTTAGTTTGAAAGCGAAATAGTCAAACATAAAGTTGATTATATCTCAAGTACAACACATTCCTACTTAATACATTGGGGTGGCTGCAAAGGGGTTGCAGTGACAAAACTGAGAAGATCTATATCCGTCTCTTTTCTACATCTAATCCCTTATACGTGGGATCCTAGTCTCAGACAACAGCTAGTTGAAATAGCATAAATACATATATTTTCATCAGCATCATCTTGGTAAAAATTTTAAGTGGTGGTTTTACTGCGGCATGAGAAATGTTTAACGAATCTTTGAATGGTATCAGTCATATTAGTGAAAAGTCTTGCCCAGATTAATGGTATCTACATATGTTAATGCTAATACTGTCAAGTACTTGATAGTTCTAAACAATAAGACAATGTTAAATTTCATTTTTTTTTTTTATTAAATTGAAATAGCAAACGAGCTTGGATTTCACCTGATGGTAAGTGGTTACTGCCGCCCATGGACATACGTAAGCAACTTCATATAGAACAGGGGTTCCATATGAAGACGATCAGAGATGCGTTGCTATTCCCGAAGGCTAAGATGGTCGTCTCATGTATAAGTAGGCCGGCAACCACACCTTTCCAACGAAACACAAAAAAACTGCTTCACGCCTGAAATAGGTATGGCGTTGGTATCGCCCCGGTCGAACTTTACTTGTTGTACCCCTTTGACACTGATAATAAAAAGTTAAATGCCCCTTGTCTAAGCAATGTATACATCAGCAATGCATATTTAGCATAGTACGCGAGCAACCATTACGCTCAAGAATGTAATATCGTGAGTAACACAGTGCGTAATATCTAGAATCAGAACTTAAAGCACAGGTAATCGACGAAGGCCGATGGGAACGTAAAGTGGCATACAATGTATTGACTGCTTTATATTGCAGTTATAAATAACAGGCAATTACTTTGAAAATCTATATACCGGTTCTATTGTTTATAAATTCGTGTTGTCCCGTGAACGTTTCCAAAATACTCAGAAATTGTTGACTTCCTTTGAGCAAATTACAATTTCGTATTTTATGAGAGGCTATTTAATTATAAAATATTCCGACGTTTTCATTTCAGCTCATTTCTAACTAATTATCTTATTATGTCCGAAGTTCCTTTCCAATTTACGACTGTAATTGTCAACATTTCACAAAAATATTGTTTTTCATATTTCTTTTGGTATAGATGATTTCAATTGAGAAATGATTTTTATACAAAAATATCTATGAATGAGAATGAAATTAAACGCAATAATAACAATTTGTAATTATGGCATGAACCAAGTTGTTTTAGATTCCACTTAGATTTATTGCACTTTCTAATATTTTATAGGGTCCATACTGGCAACGTATTATAAAGTACATTTAAATATACAATTTTTATATCTGTTGTCTGGTTTTATGATTTTTTGATGTAAGATTTATTTTTTGAACGATTAATGTTAAGAAGCGTAATCGTGTAGAGGAAGCAGAGTTAGAAAGCGAAACGAAATCAAGGGGAGGAACATTGTAATGCAATATCCGTTACAACCGCATGACCAGCTCATGATGACTCACTGGACTATGAGAAAACTATGATACAACAATAAATAAAATAACACATAGCTTTACACTCATGATGTCACTCAGATTCCCTTTGTTGCAGAAACCTTGGACAAGTATGTAGTCACACAACAGGTATCTAAATTAATAATTATTGTCTAATCAGCCGGGATAGGAATTTTCCTTTTGTATCAACGTCATACTGTTTGTTTTCTTCTAATTCTTAATTTTATAATTTGGAAGTATCAAACGAGCATGCAGTCCACGGGCACTGCCGCCCATGACCATCAGTAATCGACCCCACGTCAGATCAGAGTGTTACTTGAGGTGAGCCACAGATGCGTTCCTAGCCCTGAGTACTAAGTACTTACCATATCCTTCAGACCAGAAAAAGCAGCGCAAAACACTGCTATTAGGCATAAATATTCCTATGGGTTTTGTATAATAAACTCCCTTCTTATATTTAATATTTGCGAAATATCTCAAGAATATTGTATAGCGTTACAACACCAACAAATTGCTTACCCCGCAAGCAGTCTTTAGAGAACAATTTATCAACGTACCCAGCGCACTGTATAATAATAACGAAACAATTTCCAGACAAAGGATCAGATGTTCAACAATGCTTAACTAAAGCGGGCAAAAAGCGTGGTAAAATTTTCATTTTGTTATAATCAAGATATTGATAAATGGCCTGCAAAAACCCCGGTTATTTAATGTATAGTGCGGGGACGGGATATAATCCGGGCTCGCTACCTGCCGGCTCGCAAACGAGGATCAATTTCCCTACAGCCAGGTAACCAAATTATGCATGGCCGCATTGCTATATAATACACACGAAATCTCCCTCGAAGCTGGTCTGACGTTATAAAATAAAGATTATTGTTGGCAATTGACTCTCTGAACGAAATTTGCTTTGAAATGTTCGAGTAAGAAGTTTACACTTATACGATTGTGACTGATTAACAAAATCAACGTAATTTGGTCGCAATTGAAAGAAAGGCGTACAATGAATGAGGAAGTATGGAATGTGGAAGTAATTGAGTCATTTAGCGAGTAGCTGCGTCGGTGGTGGGGCGCGGGCGTGGGGGGAGGAACCGCCATGAGGCAGCTCGGCGTGACCTAGTTCTGCACTCGCGGCGGCTCAAGGACGGATCGACCGCTATTTATAGAGTTCATTCGTAGTTCGTCATAGCATCGCACTTTACATAACTGAAGTAAGCTGTCGCTAGGTGCGCCGCGGCACGTGATGATATAGGCTGGTATCGCTGACGAAGTAAACAAATCGACATTCTCTAAACATTTTTCTCTTCACTCAATAAAACAATTCTATTTCCGCCATTACTTTCGCGACCCTTAATTAAAGAAGAATAGTTTGTAAAAAAATGAGACACGAGAAAAACTTTAATTAAAAAAAATCTTATTTATCACGAAGTTTCCGTTTCTATTTAAAATTTAATCTAGTTCTCGTAACGCAATTTAAGTCTTACCCAATTTAAGTTGTACCACGTTTCTGTCTGAGCGTGTATCAGAATTTTTCATAAATTCCATTTCAGTCTACTTGGTTATTTCCTCTACGGCAATATTGAACGCCATAGACTTTCCCACGGCGACGGCCAAAGGGGAATGATTGTTAGTTAAGCGTAATAATAACCCATTTCCCTATTAACACGGGATATTGATACTCGAGATTGACCTGGTCACACGAAAAAGCCGAGGTCAGACACAAGGAAAGCTCTCAGAGCTATATTTAGCCTGCAAACGGAGTCAGTAATTAAAATAAAATCTATTTCAAATGGAGCTTATAGAAAGACGAAGTGGTAGTGGTCTTCTTTTTTTTAATCGCTTACATACTTTGATCGTTGTTTTAATTTAATTAGGCCCATTGAATTTATTTCTATAGACGCTCCAAGAAGGTATTTCCTTGTAAAGAAAACATGATAGTAATTATGCAATGCGCATAAATAACATTATACATGCGTATGCATTACCTTCATTTTTTACAGAATTATTGTATACACTTGTTAGTAAAATAAAATAATACAATCGCTAAGATCGTATCCTAAACTACGATGAAAGCTAAGAGATTGCGAGAGCCAAGATTTTTCGTTACAAAACATCAATTATTTTTTATCGAAATTATTTTTCTATTTGGAAAAATGTTTTAGGCTTCAGTTTATACCAATCATGCTTAAGCTAGATCAAAGTTCATCTGTCTGAAGCACGGAGTCATACACAGCGAAAATCATTGTTATATTCTATTTATTACATTGACATTACGCTAGAAGGTACCAGGCGGCCATAATGCGCGTAGCATTGGCGCAAATGCAGTTTGCGTTGCATTCTACTGCCGTTGTTCCGAGGTCGTGATGCAATGTGGTCAGGTGGTACGTACGTAGGCTATGTTGTACGAGATTGCATCACGGCTCACGTGCACAAGAGCCAAATGCATAGTTCCGACTACACCTACTTAGCAACGAGAAGGTTACGCGTTATACCTTACGCTTCGACAGAATATAGGCATGAGAAAAAGACTTATACGGATAATTAAAGCGATCATAACATCCAAGAAACACGTAAACAGCCTTAAGCCTTGCGGACTTAAGGATTGAGAAGTAGGCAATAGAATATCTGCATTTAAATGAACAAACTGTAAGCCGGAAGAATATGCCATTTCATAATATCTATTAATTAATTCACAGAATAGAACGACTTAAGATAAATTGACTTTAATAATAACATTAATTTCATTAGTGGTGAAGGAAATATTTCTTTGCCCTCAAAACACCTACTACATATTAAGCTATAATCAGTAACTAAAATCTACTAACGATCGTTTTAGTATGTGAACAGAAAGAAAAAACAACTTAGCAACAGCCAACAAGCATCATCGATTCATCTACCCAAACACCACGTGATACAAGTCGTTTCATTCCATTGCGTTGGGAGTGTTTATGCGAAATGTGTTTCGCCCGTGTATTGTGAACGCATGTTTACAACAACAACTCAGAAGTTTCTCCAATACACTCTATCACTAGGCGATAACTATGAGAAAATAATTTTACTGTTATTCCCAGCGGCACGCACACGTATGCAGCACGGGAACGTAAGATGAGCCGGCTACGATTGTAAATTTTTGTTAATGTGTTTATATAGTTCTCCACCTGCCGTGTTAATAATAAACTCTCGTGGTTGGACAATACTAAATTACAGGCTTTTAACCGTTTCTTAATTAATGTGCGTTCGGAACCTGTTAAGGTTTGTTTAACTTTTAAATTTATCGATACATAAATAATGTTGATTTATAATTGTCCCTAGTATTTTTATAGCATAACGTATTACATAGTATGTAGTTTTACCTAATGTAAATTCAATAATTATTTTAAGATTATGAAGACTTTAGAATGATGAAAACTATATAATGTTAAAAATAAGTTAATATAAAAAGGTATTTTTAAAAACAAGCTTTTTCCGTACTGTATTGAA
>DWNE01005847.1:0-13590 GCA_018249875.1 Cecropterus toxeus | reverse complement strand
GCAAAGCTATATATACTTGTTTAAATATATTCTACGATCAACCACGTTTGACGACCCGCGTGGCAGAGCGGTCGCCATACCGGTTTGACACGCAGTGAGTTTCGGGTTCGTTGCCCGGCCAGACAGACGTTTGAATGACGAATTAAGATTTCTTTTCTAGGTCTGGAGGTTTGTATAATTGTCATTGTGTAAATGGCACCCACGGCACAGGATAAAATCCTAGTGTGGGGCTAAGCGTATAGATTGCGTTTATTTTATACTAAAGTATGTGTTATGGGTGCCATGAATCAGTAAAAGTCGAAACTGAATAGAACTATTTTAATCATTTAGGTAGTCTGACCAGGGTTCAAACGTGGACCTCTATGCGCATAAAACGAGTGTGAATATCATGACGTGATTTGTGCATTAAATAATTTCTTCGTTACCATTGATTGATATTGATAAAGTATGTTTCTGTAGGAACACATTTTTTAAACTATTTAATACCATATTAGTAGTTATATGTGTATAGAGCTTGTAATATGGCTTTGTCACAAAAAGTCCTAATAATAGAACCAGATAAATAAAGCAGAGCTGTACAAGCTAAAACTTTTAAAGATCAACCAATAAAATAACTTGGCCCGTAAAACGTAGATCTAAATCGCAGCTACGCCCTCTAGTGGATTAAATGGAATTTTGTATAAGACATGACACAAAAGACAGCAAGTACTTTTAGAGATGGTAGAACCAGTGTAGTTCGACGAGGTAGATACCACCACTACACCTATTTCCTGCGTGAAGCAATCTATTCGACGGAAGAGTGTGGTTGCCGGCTTACTTATATACGAGGCGTCTGTCTTAGTAGTAGCAACACATCTGTGATGGACATCTGATAGAATCTGTTAGATAAGAAGTTATTTAAATATGCCCATGGGCGGTCACGATCACTTACATAGGTGGACTTGTTTGCTATTTCCTAAAAAAGCGTATCATACAACATAATAGAAGGTATGTATGTTTGCACAAGATCTACCATCTTACATGGTTCAAACTGACTGATGGAGGGATTGATAGTATTTAGTTATTTGTAGAACCATGTAAGACAGAGGGTGAAACCTCTGTCTTACATGGTTCTACAAATAATCATCATCATCATCATCATCATCATCATCATCTTACATATTACACCAGAGACACACTCCTAAGGAGTAAGATGATCAGATCAAAAATAACCCACTGAAACGCAGGACTGCCTTACGCCGGGAAAAAGCATGTGTAAATTCAGGAAATAATTTAATACCGAACAGATATATATATATATATTGATTTATTTGGGTTAACAAACAGTAAACAACAAAGATTACAAAGATATAACAATTATAAACGTTGTATTATGTCGTTAACCAACACCGTTAAGAAATATGTACAATATGTACATACATGCTTGTGGGTGTGTATGTGTGTGTTTTTGAAGTACTTACAACTTGTATAATATAAGAATAGATAAAATAACTTTATATCTTTCCTTTATTATGACGCATCTGTGATTTAAATCCGTGGCGAAAACAGAGGCTGTTCAGTATTCTGCGGTGGATGCGGAAAAAAGTGTCGCTCCAACTTTCAATATAATTAGAACGAGCTCCACCTTTTCAATTGGTCTGCGGGAAAGTTTCCTCGAATCACCTAGACTTTATAATGTAATGGCTCTTTCAGTAGAGCCAAATTAGCCTAGGAGCTAGGAATATTGAAAATAAAAAGAACTGGCGCATTAGGCAAATTGCAGTCATATTTACATTTTCTTAAATATTAAATGTCGTTAATACTTTTGATGGGAAAGAATTTTACGTTTTAAATTTTAGTTATATAATACTAGCCCTATTCCGCAGCTCCGCCCGCTTGGATCATGTAGAACGATAAAAGGTATAAATACATAGAGTGTTAATCCAAGCCACAAACTATTTGTGTGCCAAATTAGTGCCAATAAGTAAGTGAACACTAACACCCACGGACATCTTATAACTATCTACAACACGGGTTCTACTTTAAGCGGATCACGGATGCCACGGATGCCACCAGGGGCGGATCTTGACTTTGTGGGGTTTTGGGGGGGCCTTTTCTCTATGGTGATGTAGTGTATAGGTACTTATCAGAAAAAAACTGAGCTGATATTTTTTTTTCGTTACACGTTAACCCCTTAATTATGTTTCGTCTCTTATTATTTTTAACAGGGGCTGGTGTCCCCCTGTATCCACGGACCACTAGGCTGAAACCCAAACAGCCCATAAGTAGATCCGCCCCTGGTTGCCACGAAGGACCGAATCACCTCATATGTTCGAAAGTCGGCAACAGCAACTTTCCACCGAAATACCTTCTCTTCTTGAAATGCACTTCTGGACATAGTTTTCCTTTTTTCAGTACGAGTTTTATGTCTAATTTTAACCATTTCCAAAAAATTGTGAAAAAATACTTTTGACATTTTTCGTAACCCTTGCCGGAAGTTGCCGACACAAAGACCTTCACACATCCATTATTTTGTATCATTAGTACTGTATTATATCAAAAATACAAAGTTGAGTGTCTAATTTTGATTTCAGACCTTATTTGTCTCGACTATAAATGTGAAATGTTAATACAAGATTCGTAAAACGATTCGTCCGTTTAATTCAGGTTTGGTAAGTTGGAAGCACTGGCGGTTACTGCGGATACGTCAGCTTAACTTGCATCCAGTGAGATTGGAGATTAAGATGCGACCGAGTACGTAATCCTAGATTCAGTTAAATCTCTCACAGTATAAGTAAATTTGCTAAAGATGCAACTTAAGTGTGCAACCAGAATTGATTTCAAGGTTTATTTTAACGGTGGAAAGACATCTTGCGAAATCCTCTTTACGACGATCTTAAGGCGTCATTAATCTATTAATCCCTACTTTGTCATAGCTGTGCTTAAAGCTTATTATTCAAAGAGACTCATGCTCATGGGTAGGACTGCGGATAATTAGGGAGGAAGAGGGAAAGAGAAACAAACGCTTTAAAATACATTTTATCTTTATAAACATAAAGTACGTTATACCAATTGTTTATTGTAGATTAAATAAAAAATAATTGGAAGATAGTGATGACGGATAGAAGTGATGATAGATTAAATAGAAAGCGAATAAATAAAATCTTACTAACCTTACCACTATAAGGAATTTGATAACCAAAATGACTTATATATAAGGCATTTTAGCCCTCGGTAATGAAATGAAATGAAATAAAATGAAAAAGATATTTCATTTTACTTCATTTCATTTCATTTGTATAGGCCTGCGGAGGCACTTACAAATTGTCATTTACAGTATTCTTTCTTACACTACCGATCGGAAAATGACCTCAACTGAGAAGATCCGGCAAGAAACTCAGCGGGTTTTCTTTTTCTTTATAATATCTTGTATTTTTTTAACCATCTTGTTTATTACATGGGCAATAAAAGGCTAGCTCCAGTATGTTGCCTAACAGTAGTAGCAAAGCACCTATGATTGAGTTCAGATAGATCACCTGCCTTATATGAATTTGCTTGCGTCTATGAAAAGCAGCAACCACATACCATTTAATGGCTTGCATGCTCATTTGCTACTTAAATGTGATACAAAAAAATCTGTATCAATGTTCAGAAGTCATAAAGTGCGTGGCCTTCAGGCTCTTCTCTATCTATCTTCTCAGAGCAAGCAGCCCCCTTATTTTACAGCTTAAAACACTTGACATTTAAGCTGAATAGTCACGACAATCACGCTTAAGTGCTATGTTTTTTTTCTCGAGGGGAAAACCTTCAAAAGGGGCCTGACGTTGTGGGAGCGACGCCAGGTTATGTGGGATTTTACTAAATTGAAATCCCCCGGTGGCTGTCCTCGGCGCTGCGAAGAGGACTCCGGGCTCTCCATAGGAACGCAACCGGAGTGCTCTGAGCGCCTTGCCCCATTGGGCTCCACCCAAATAAGCGACTGGGCCTACCGCACTGTCTGCTCTATACGGCGATATGCGACCACACATACTGCAGTCCTTCCCGGGTCACCTGGTTAAATGGTGCGAGCTCCCACTCTTGCCGCCCGCAACCCCGGATGCCCCTTTTAGCCGCCTCATAACGACAGGCAGGGGATACCGTAGCCGTATTCTAATCCCGGAACTACAGGGATGAGTCAGTGCTATCTAGTGTTATCATTAAATCCACAGCAATGACAAATCTATTTAATTAATAATGATACGATTAATAATTTAATATTCGTCGGGAAGCTTTTGATCCACGAACGATCCAACTTGTTTCTGGAACTAAGAAAATAAAGTAACATAATCCAAAAAAAAGTGAATACATATAACACGACGCTAGACTATCCTCGCAAATTCAACAAAGAAAGACACATAAGCCATTTTTTCCGTATCTAATGACACAAAGGAACCCGAATATTGAAAGTGCCGTTCTTCCGTCCTATTGATCGGCCTCGGAATTATTAACGGTCAACTGACATCGAGGACAAACGTAAATAAAACGATTTGCACACATATATCTGGTAGGATAGCCTTAGACACAGATAAATAACTACACTAATACCCAAACTCAGAACTGAATACTCATTTAGATGTACATAATTATATCGTACATCCATAGCATTAACAAAATAATGCCATTGGCTTTGCACCACAAATGCTTCAAAAAATAAAATATTTAAATGAGTATAATTTTTTTTGGAATATCAAAAGTAAAAACCTTATGTTACCGACTATATTAAATTATTAACTACTTGCTTTTACCCGCAGTACCGCCCGTTTCAGCCTGATAATGTATCCTATGTGTTAATCTAAGTAATCAACTACCTATCTGTATGCCAAATTACAGCGAATTCGTTTTTGTGTGCAAGAATATTAAACACACTATTATACTTCACACAATATAATATCCTCAAAATTTCTTCTTTATGATATTAGTTATATGACCCGAGAAAACTATAGTTGTAAACAGAAAATTATTTACAGTAACTTCAACAAGGCAAAAAAGATTTGATGATGATCCTACTGAATGCGACGTGCTTATAAAAAAACAAACTAGAAATAAGCACAAAAAATATTTATTGTAATATTAAAAGTAGAAGCTTCATTTTAATAATTCCGATATTCAACATTAATATTTCTGAGCCCGATAAGTATCGGCTGCGGAATTATTAACGGTCAACTGGCATCGAGAACACAAATAAATAAAATGATTTCTACGATCCACTCACCAGGATTCCAAGTCGTAGTTTCCATAGATACGGACAAAGATAATTATACAAATGCCTAGATTCATAACTGAGTCGTTTGGCCACAATATCGACACAAACACATGGTTACACACACGCACTTGGAATCGCACACGCACGCATGCACACGCGGAAAGCACTCACGTAACGAATACCCACACATACACACACACAAACGCTCATGCACACGCACACACGCACGAACAGTACTATTACGTAAAAACATTTTTATAGATCAGAAATTGTACCTGAAGATAGAACTTATGTTCTATTTGAAGTTGCTTACAGGTGTCCATGGGCGGCAGTGACCACTTACCATCAGGTGGACTGCATGCTCGTTTGCTCCTTCAATCAGATAAAAAAGTCCTTATAAAAGTAATACAAATGAATATAGAAAATATTGTTAGCAATATTAAAAGTATAAGCTCCATATTGATCGGGCCCAGAATTATTAACGGTCAACTGATAGAGGAGGGACATAAATAGAAAATTGTTTATGTCCACATAGATTTACTGGGCCGGAAATTGTCCTTACAAGGGACATTGCGAGTACTTTCCTAAGAGATTGTGAATACGTGTAATTAGGAAACTTTGAGACTTGAGATTGTTGAGTGTACTTGTTTCTCGTTTGTATGAGTTTTGCGTATTTCTTTACGTATACGTCAGCGATATTAGTTTTAATACTGATTTATTACTGATTAGTTATTATAGTCAGTGGTAAATCGAAAAATATAAGCGCTGCTGTATTTATACGGTGTGATAAATATAACGCTTTCTCATAAATAAAGCTTTCGACACTCATAGCTCCAGTAGGATTTTCTCCTGTGTCGTGGATGCCATGGCCATAATGACAAATACATAAACACACAGGTGGTAGAACCAATGTAGTGCAACGGGGAAGTACCGCCACACCTATTTCTAGCGTGAAACTGTTCTTGCGTTTCGGTGGAAGGGTGTGGTTGCCGGCTCACTTGTATATAAGGCGACCATTTCAGTCCTCGGGAGTAGCAACGCATCTGTGAAAGACTTCATATAGAACCCCTGTTCTATATGAGGTTGCTTACAAATGTCCATGGGCGGCAATAATCACTCACCATCAGGTGGGCTGCTTGCTCGTTTGCTACTTCATATTTATAAAAAAAAAACGCCCAGACCCAGAACAGAAATCGACACTCATCATTCACATTTCTGTCTGGCCGGGGATCGAACCCAGACCCCACTCCGTGTCAGACCGGTATGGTGACCGCTCCGCCACGCGGGTCGTCACCGCCACCAAGACACCTATTTCTGCCTCACCTATTTCTGACTCAGTTCTAAACGCTACTGTGATTTGGTCTGAGGGTGTGATAAGAGAGACATACTTATCCGAGGCGTTCCAACTTAGTCCTCAGGAGTAGCAAGGCATCTGCGGCCAACCGCAGGTTAGACTGAGGTTGATAACAGAAGTCCATGAACGGCAGTAGACACTTGTCATCAGGTGGACTGCATGCTCGTTTGCTACTTCTTTTGAAAAAACAACCTTAATCCTTGAGAGTAGCAATGCATATATATATAAAATCATATGTATTTATTATAATTTGGGCTACATTCTCATCTAATTCAACTTTATAAAATAAATAGCGCTTATTTTTAACATTTTCAACGCAATAATCAAAACTTCGTCATGCATGCAATAGTAATTATCAAAAACACCACACCCCAGGAGGTGGCCACCCCTAGCAATTGCATAGCGAAATGCGCGCTAATTATCTCTCATGAACGCCAGTTATTGGGTGGAACAAAGAGGACCGGTCAAACGCGATCGGAGCTCCGGATTATCGAATATCGTCATAAAAACGGTTTGATTAAGTGCGTTTATAGGGTTGCAGAATTGTTCCTGAAGTTCCGGCATAGGGCTACGATGTCCTCTGCCTGTTGTATGAGGCAACTATAAGGGGCTTCAGCCAATCGACCCCAGAAAGGACGACAGTATGCGTGGTCGCATACCGCTGTAAAAGCTAGACGGAGGGGTGTGCCCGGCCGCTTACCTGAGTGGAGTCCGATGATACAATACGCTCAGAGGACTCCGTTTGCGTTTCCTTGGAGATGCCGGAGTTCTCTTTGCAGTGCCGAGGACGGCCACTGGGGGGGGAGGGGGCTCTTATGCGATAAAAATCCCATAAATAAATGCGATTACAGAATTAGAAGCGACAGGAACTAAATATATAGCATAGTGAAAATAACGCCACCTACGCACAGTATCCCGCACTAAGTCGAACTCACACCGCAGCCCGCTTAGTTTTGTTCGATACTTAATAGTTCCGACAATGTATAACAGATGCCGTAAATATAAATACAACCATCGACACGCTTACAGCTTTACCCGCGCCTATAGATGTTTCACATCACAAAGCGGTAGTTAAATATTAAAATATCAGAACCTATATAACCGGACCCATTGTTAGCCTGTCCAGCCAATATGCGATTCCTTTACGATCAGGCGCATTGTTTTCGAATTCCAATTTAATTTAATTGTTTATCCAAATAATAGGGTTTTAAATGTATTCACATTGTAGCTGTTTCCGCTGGACGTGTTCGATGCATACGAAATTTGAAAACAGGTGCGCATCCAAGTTCCGCTTGAGCGCTTGTTTCTGAAATTTTAAGCGCTTCTATGTAGTTTGCCCACTTACGCTACATCTGCTGCAATTTAAGCATCGTGTTTCGTGCTAGAGTGCATTTTTGAACTGTTCTTTTATGGTACCTTTTGCTCGTTTCTTAGTGCTCTAGCATTCGTAATTCGAAGATTTTGTTGACACGCTCGTTGAAGGTGCTTCTAAATTGATGCAATTTTTAAATAAAACTTATTTAGAACCGTTGCAATTTGAAATTATGAAATTTAAATTATTTATTCTGAAATTGAAATTTTGAATATTAATTTTAAAATTGAAACTCAATGAAACGAAAATACGTTATGAAAGCACTTGTCGGCGCTAAAACAGGATTACGGTTTACCCCTTTCTAAATCACGCTAACGATTTTCTTTCTAAACTTGTTCTTACAAGGTGAGCTCAAGCTTGCTAGAAGCGAAATAAGATTTCCGGATATGGTCTGTGGTGATTACTTGATTATCTGTCGTAGGCTACTTTTCAGAAGACACTTCTGCCGAGAGTGAATTGCACACACATACTTTAGTACATCTTGGAATACTATAATTTTAATAGTAAAAAAAATACCCTCCTTTTGACGCAGTAAAAACACCTTGAATGAAAATAGGCATATTCATTTTCAGACCAATTTGTTTTAGTATTTTCAGAACATAAAATCGGTCTACAATAATAGTATTATTCCGTTCACTTATCTACTAGACACTTTTACGACGTATGATAATATATGTTATTATTTATTGTCATTAATATACATGTTTATTTTCATGAGACAGGAAATTTATATTAAGGGGAAATAAATAAATTATAGGCAAAGTATTTTGATTTTCGTAAATAATTTTATATTTCTTGCGAATTAAGATATATTATAACCGAGGAACAACAATCACCTCAAATCCACCCTGAAATGTTCAATAAAAATAGAAATACTAGGCATAAATGATTCTAAAGCTTTCAAACCAACGTTATTTAGGGACAACGGTAAACATAACAGAACAATCAAATCAAAAGACAAATAATAAAGGGAAAAATAACAAAGAAAACTTACTAAAAATAAAAAAAACATATCATTGTAACATCTCAATAGCATATCAATAGCACAACAAATAAATTCTGAGAGCTCTCGAATTTTCTATAACGGATAGTGCTCAGCTATGCCATGAGAAGCCTAGAGGTTAAATACTATTTGATTAATCTACTTTTGACGTTCTGAGCCTCGCAGTCTTGAGATATAACTCCTGTTGCTTTTGTGTACTTTCTTTAATTAACCGTTTATTCCTTAATAATCTCATTGACCGAGGACTTGACTTTTCTTCTACACGAAATAATGCAATGGCATAAAATGTTTATAGAACTTTCGCATATTAAATTCTTACTAAATGACTTTAAATATTTTAATGACTGGACTAAATGGAAAAACTTTTCATCGTCTAAAAGACACTGCAGCGAGAGTTATTACACCTCATCAAACTGCAGCACGACATCGTTTAACTTGTTCGAGACTCGCAAAGTTTTAAGCGAAATGCGCACTGGGATTTGTTTTGCGACTCCTGGCCTGAACTTTGGTAAGTGTCTTTAATTTGTTCATATTGCCTTTTTCTGCATTACATGCAATAAATAGTATTAAATATAGTTATAGAGTTTTGGATTTAATGTGTCAATGAATTTGGCTTAATTGTTATCCCTATTAAAACATTTAGCAACAATGGTTCTAAATAACCAGTCAATATTTAGTTGTTAAAATTACAAGTATAAGTTAGTTAAGTCTGATTTTAAGTAACGTTATTATTTATTTAAATTTAAAACACACTTAATAGAGAAAGTTTTCTGTATTCATAAGACACTTAAGCGAGAACAAATCATCTCAGCATTACTTATTAAACTGCATCGTATCATCTTTTAATTCGTCGAGAGTCGCGAACTGTCACGTGAATTGTTAAGTACTGCGGTATATTTTGCAACTACTCAAAGCTCAGCCTTGGATTATTATTTTTTTATTGTTTTTTAATTATTCCTTAATCCTTCTATTTTGTTACTCAGTAATTTCTTTCGTTATTATTGAATTATCTTTACGTTTCATTCTACTTTTTGTTTATAAGCATAGTTGAAAATGAGAGTCTCATGGACTGAATATACACGAACTTTTGGTTTAATTTTATCTAAAAAATTATCATATCCATTAAACCCTGTTTGTAAATTACATTGAAAATTCAGTTGATGTTCAGCATTTTAATTTATTTTAATGTAAGCATTTGAATACAAAACTTTTCGTTATTCAAAAGACACTACAGCGAGAATTATTACACCTCATCAAACTGCAGCACGACATCGTTTAACTTGTTCAAGACTCATGAAGTTTTAAGTGGAGTGAGCACTGGGATTTGTTTTGCGACTCCTGGAGTGAACTTTAATACTCCTTGCCTATACTTACCTATTACAGTCAGATTTTGAAGCTACATTTCAAGTTATTTGCAAGTGGTCACTGATGCTGTACGTATTAGCAATTCACTGCGAACTTTAAATTTAAAAATTCATAGCGAACTAAAATTCTCAATACCTCGCTATATATTGCTCATTTTAATGTGTGAAAAGTATTTGTGGTTACGACCAAAAACGCGTATCAGTCTCAACACATCTTTTACATATTCATCTTTAATACCTGTATAGAATCTACCACTAATATATTCTTCAAAACTAAAATACAGTACTTTTAAATACATACGCACATTCTTACATAACTGTTTGAAATTTAAGTTTATCATTTTACTTAAGTTTCTTATAAAGTATCAGATTGGCCGACTACTTTTATTTTAATATTTTAACCGAGCTAAACACTTCTTAGCTTTTTTTTTGATGTAGTTACATAGCCAATTGGAAAAACGTGGGTTAAGAAAAATATGAATATAGGAATTATTTACTTAGTGTTATCGAAAACAAAAGACAAGAGTAGTTTATACGTCAGATATTAAATAAATACAAAACCATAAAAAGAACAACTAAACTTATTAGTGGTATTGTTTTTTAAGTTAATATTACACTTTAATGTTATGTATAAGCCGAACCCACAGTATGACGACCATAGCCAGTTCTTACATTTAAAATAACGCTTTCTACAGTCATAGCCCCACAGTAGGATTTTCTCCTGTGTCGTAGGTGCCATGGACACATAAAAACGAATATACAAACTCCCAGAACAGAATCAAACCCATCATTCGCATTTCTGTCTGGCCGGGGATTGAACCTGGGACCCACTGCGTGTCAGAGCGGTATAGTGACCGCTCCGCCACGCGAGTCGTTCTTACATTTCTTCATAAGATCTCAAGAGCGGATTCACAGCAGCTCAGTAGATAAAGCTTGTTCAGTCACATCCACAAAGAAAGTCCACAAGTTCCGCAAGACACGTCAGTTCTCCTCTACGTTAACGTCACGAGTATCCCGCTTCCAATAATGCTGCTATAAAAATAACATTCCCGGTATGGTTACTGCATTTGACACTACGTTGGTATAATCCAAAGATATTAATAAAAAATAAACAAAATTGATACGTTTCTTATGCTTAGATATTATATAGAATTAGGGTCACTGACGCATAAAACATACTATGATTCTAAGTATCCTCATGTGGACTATACTTGGGTATAGCCCATTAAACTAAAACAAAAAACTAATGAGTGGAAATTATAATGACAAGTATTTTACAAGCTTATCCTACTTTATTAACTACAATATGGTCAAGGATAGAAATAGTATGTAAAATAATGTACGTCATTATCTTAACTACAAGCTTTCATTTCCCTATTTAGCACAGAGGACACATTCAAAAATTCTTTCTAAGTGCTCATCTACGTTATATTAGGAACCTCTGAGCATAATTTCACGCTTCTATCCCCGCTGCTATTCGCTGCACGTTTTCGTTTTATTAGATTAAAAACTACTTATTTAAAACTAAAGTAAAATGACCCATATAAGTATTACCTTACAAACATAACACCAAAAACACAATAGCACCATAACTGTAGCTATGAAGCAGTAAGTACGCCGTCAGAGTCAAGTCACAATTGGCTTAAAAAAACGACTGTGAAGCAGTAAGGACGCTGTCATAGTGAAGCCATGACAGTCAACTTGGTTTATCATGACGACTAGCATTGAAACAAAAGTACATACCGTGAGTATCGCGCCGTACGTCGTATTTCAAAGGTAACGTAAGGAATAGTGACACTCTTAGAACTGAAACGTAAACCAGACATTTTCTATGATAGCTGTTTGATTTTTCAATTTCTGTCTCGTTTAGCTTTGCAACTGCAGATGTATTTTAAAGTTGAATTATATTGTTATCTATATTATATTCTCAAACCAGTCACTGTATTATTTTATATTTAACTGTCACATATCTTAAGATAGATCGTCTTTATGTAAGTCCAAAGTTTTAATGTCTTTGGACGTATTTGAGCAATCTATTGTGACGATTTTCGAATTTAAACAATTAGCTTATAATAAACCTTTCTTTCTTATCTTCGATTGATTTTAGATAGAACCCCTGTTCTTTATGAAGTTGTATACAAATGGGACGGCAGTGACCACATACCATTAGTAGAATTGCAAGCTAGTTTGCTGTTTCAATTCTTTATTAATAATAGGCTGGTTGCCAAGTTATTACACCGATGACAGAGGTATTTATGTATCTTTTCACCTTTATCTATTAACATTCGTACACAAGGATTTACATTAGGTACTATTCAATGAGTTAATACTTTATGAGTTAATACCTTGTGTCGTCGTCACACACCTTTGAGAACTCTTATTTTTAGATAATTCTCAGATGTGCATGTTTCCTAGCAATGTTTTCCTTCACCGCAAAGGAGTGATAGTTGAAATATAATACGCACATCATTTTAGAAAAATCTGTAGTGCATGGGATTCGACCCTCGGACCCTGGATTGAGAGATCAAGTTTAAACCATTAGGCTATCACTGCTCTCCATTAGGCTATACCTTGTGTACAGGTATACCAGTAATCTTAAATCATACAAAATGTATTCCCCGAAATCGTTATTAAGCGAAGGAATATTCTTAACAATTCCTTTGTTGCATTCTTGACTTTTCATGTCGGTAATTTGACATTCTTTTTGACGCATCTGTGTCGGCCGTCGAGAGACTTGGAATAATTTATCCATGAGATTTCCCAAAGGCGGCACAAGTCAAGACAAAGGGATGAAACATAGTCTTGTTTTAAAACGCACTTCCCTAGGCACGTGAGTTGGGGAGAATAATTATTTTTATACTAAGGTATTTCCGTGACTCCGCTCGCTTATGTCATGTCGACGATGGTTGCCTCATGTATACGTGAGCCGACAAACACACTTTTTCACCGTAAAGCAAGAACATGGTCGATCGTCCATGCATTTGTATAAATGGGTGTAGTACCTACAAAGTAGTCGCGGCAAAACTTTTACGATGGTATGTTAGTCGTTCTTAGCACTACATTGTGGCGAAATCTACGTTTATTTTTATTAATATGCAGTAGCAAACGAGCAAGCAACCAATCTGACGATAAGTAGTTACTACAGCCCGTGGACATTTATAAGCAACTTCATATAGAACAGGGGTTCTATATGAAGTCGACCACAGATGCGTTGCTACTTCCGAGTACTGAGATGGTCGCCTCATATAAAAGTGAGCCAGCAACCACACCCTTCCA
>DWNE01005846.1:0-13592 GCA_018249875.1 Cecropterus toxeus | reverse complement strand
CCTCATCCCACACGGACCGAAAGTAATATTAAATTATTATTTTTAATAGGTGGTAGAACCAATGCAGTTCGACCGGAGAAGTACCACCGCCACAGTTATTTCTCGCCTTAAGCAGTTCTATGCGTTTTGTGCGCAAGAAAATATTTTATCCTACTCCAAACAAGTAAAACACTATACTGTCTATAGAGCCTGGCAAAGCACTGTGTGTGTATGGCATAGTGACGACTATAATAATCCAGTTAACTGTTAGAAAATAGTACATTAGTGATAGTGATTTAATCCACTGTCCAATCAAAAGTAGGTGACTTTTGATTGGACAGTGGATTAAATCTGTAATGTAATATAATTAAATGAAAATTAAATTGATTGCTTTACATGCAATAAAGCAATAAATGCGAGAAATTTATAATTTAGACTTCTTTTTGAATATGAATGTCTTTAGTTAAAGCACCGTGACCTTACATAATATATTTTTCATGTTAAAAAGACATCTATTCTCGGAGCATTATGTCGTGAAAAAAAAAAAATGTATTTAATTAATTATAATTATTTATTTTAGGACGCTGTCGACGACGAACATATTCGCGTGCTCCGACCGGCCGACGGTCATCTTCTCTTCCAATCACAAGCTGGTGTTCTCCAACGTCAACCTGAAGGAGGTCACACATATGTGCTCGCTGAACGCCGAGGCCTACCCGGACAGGTGAGACACACTTTAGCGTAAAATGTGACTAAATAACATTAGTCCTCGAGGTGGTTTGAAGATGGTATAAAAATGCTAGAACATTTCTTGGTCCAATTCTATAGGCAACAGACCAAGAACAGTTACTAGCACTTACCATAAATAATATAAAATTTAATGAAATAAATCTGTAACTTAAGATCTCTACTACATAAATGAATAGACGAAATATGTATTTGTA
This sequence comes from Cecropterus toxeus, assembly GCA_018249875.1. Lineage (NCBI taxonomy): Eukaryota > Metazoa > Arthropoda > Insecta > Lepidoptera > Hesperiidae > Cecropterus > Cecropterus toxeus. The sequence goes on along the minus strand of DWNE01005846.1, from coordinate 12,669 downwards.
CAACCGTGATCGAATCACGAAAGGTTTTCGAACGGACTCTTAAATAAATTACGAACTGATGATGTTGGTGGATATTGATATAGAAAAGTGTTTGATAAACACTTGTATTGTTTCCCAGCCTGGCGCTAGCCACGGACAGCACGGTGACCATCGGCACCATCGACGAGATCCAGAAGCTGCACATCCGCACCGTGCCGCTCGGGGAGACCCCACGCCGGATCGCCTACCAGGAGTCTTCACAGGTATGTTGGGTTTTTATTCATTAGATTTGGATCTTGTTTATTTGGTTGGAATTTATTAATTACTTTTACACTGTTTTGGTGATCCTGTGTAAAACATTAAGTTTGTAACGTACCTTGGATTTGAATGGTGTGATGTGAATGAATGAATGAATGAATAAGAAAAATGTTTGGCGCATACGACTGATGACTTCTAACTATATTTGTTTACAATTTTTTTCGTGTAATGTAATTTTAGGTTTTAGGATGAGAGTGCATTATTATTAACTAACTTCCGCTTAGTTTCGTCCGCCTCTTCAAATGCGTGATTTTTTTATGACAAATATAATTTAAAAAAAAAATTGCAGAAGCAAACGAGCATGCAGTCCATCTGATGGTAAATGGCAACTGCCGCCCGTGTATATTTGTAAGCAACTTCATATAAAACAGGGAGTCTATCTGAAGTTAATGACACATGTGTTACTACCTCGAGAATTAAGATCGTTGCATTACATGATAATGTGCCAGCTACAACACCCTTCCATACTGTTTCAAGTTAAAAATAGGTGTGGTGGTGGTGACAACTCCCCGGTCGCACTACATTCGATCTACCACCTTCAAAATTGTCTACGTATATGCACAAGACGAGCGGTATCGTTCCAGACGTTCGGCGTGATAACGATGCGCGTGGACAAGCTGGACCTGGCGTGCGGCGGCGCGGCGGGCGACGCGTGCGCGGCGCCGGCGCGCGCCTCCGCGAGCACCGCGTGCGCGTCCTGCTCCTCCGCCGCGCCGCCGCCCGCGCCGCCCAAGCACGCGCCGCCGCCTGCAGACCTCGAGGTGCACAACCTGCTCGTGCTCGACCACCACACCTTCGAGGGTGAGTCGCCGCACGCGCACTCGCACACGCACAGAGAGAAGGAACAATGTACCACACGAAGTACACAACACACAATCACGTACACACACAAACACACACATGCACGTATACACACACAACCTCACGCACACTACCACACGCATACACACATGCACACTCTCTCTCACACACACACACACACACACACAACCACACGTACACAACCTTAGGGACCACTCATAAATTACGTCACAGAAATTTTTCAACTTTAGACCCCTTCCTCATCCTAGTTACAGCTGGTCACGTTTGTGCCCCCTTCCTAGTGTAATTTTACATATATTTGAAATGTGACGTCATGAAATTTAGGACCCCCAACCTCTTGTCACACCATGTCACACTTCATTGGCCTGCTCCCTCCCTTATCGTGTTACGTAATTTATAACGCAAGTAAAAGTACGAAATATTAATTACATAAGTACAATTTCGTGATTCGTAAATTTTCACGAGTATTTTTTCGTGATTCGTTAATTTTCACAAAATTTTTTTCATTATTCTTTAATTTTCACATTAGATTACATGTTTACTTTATTGAAAAATTACATGTATTATTCCACAATATGTGACGGCCACCGGGGGGGGGGGGGGGGGGGTCAAAATATCATATAACTATTGTGATATAATTTATATTACGTTATAAAAATAGGAATGACAGATATGTCATCACAACCACTGAAGTTTCCACCACCTTTTAGGGTTCCGTAGGCAAATGGAAAAAATCGGAACCCTTATAGATTCGCATGTCTGTCTCACCGACCTTCTGTCCGTATGTCACAGCCACTTTATAATTAAATTGCAGTGTTACACGCGCATCAGCTGATGGCAACGGAATTCGCGATGTCGCTAGTGTCGTGCAAGCTGGGCGACGATCCCAACCACTACTACGCTGTGGGCACGGCGCTGGTCAACCCTGAGGAGTCTGAACCGAAACAGGTAGGAAACGTGACTTTCATTTATTAACACACATAGAAGGCTCTAGATTCAATCCCAGGAAGAGGCTATGAGGATTGATTTGTCTTTCCAGTTCGTATTTTCGGTTTAGTACAAGTAATGTGCTTAAAAGGCACAGTTGACAACAGGCGACAAGAACTACATATAAACGCCATCTACGAACCCGCAATACGTCCAACTTACACCGCAGCTCGATTAGTTGTGTTCGATGCTTAATTCTAACAATCTTATCAGGCTTACATGCGCCTATAAATGGTTCACATCAAAAAATATATTTATACATTATATAATTTACTACAAGCCTTTAAAGTTCGATCGCCTTATCGTGTTCAGTGACTGGTCCTTCCGTAAATCTAAATCTAGATCTAAAATCGTGGGATCAGTCGTCATCATACATGTTTTCGTTTCTCAGGGAAGAATACTCTTGTTTCACTGGTCGGAGGGCAAGCTCACGCAGGTCGCCGAAAAGGAAATTAAGGGCGGTTGCTACTCTCTTGTCGAATTCAACGGGAAACTGCTCGCTTCTATCAACAGTACTGTGAGTTTAAATTGTTATTATTTACTTAGTGTAGAATTAAGTATTTCGTGCACAGTCAAGTTGAATAGATATGAATAAAATTGGTTTCATGATCCTAATGATGGTTTTGTATCCAAAGGGTAAAAATGTAACCGTATTACCGAGACTCCTCTGTCCGTCTGTCTGTCACTAGGTTGTATCTCATGAATTGTGATAGTTAGACAATTGAAATTTTCACCGATGATGTAATACTTTTTCACAGATAAAAACAGAATAAAATAAATATTTATGGGGATCAGGTTAGCCGGTTAGCTGTTAGATAATTAGTTAACCTGTTAAAACCAACGATTATCTAGCTAAGTAACTAAACTAAGTTAACTTTTTAGCCGCTTAAATTGTTTAGCCCTAGTAAATATAAATAGACTTTCTAAATATCTTCATTATGAATATGATATGATATTAGGTGTGATATCACGGTGCGGGGAATTGTGACGTGTGACGTCTGGCACGGTAAACGTGACATGTGCCCCCAGGTGCGGCTTTTCGAGTGGACGTCGGAGAAGGAGCTGCGGCTGGAGTGCAGCCACTTTAACAATATCGTGGCGCTGTACCTTAAGGTGAAGGGCGACTTCATTCTGGTCGGCGACCTCATGCGCTCCATGTCGCTACTGCAATACAAACAGGTATGACTTGCACTATAATAAATATATTGTAATAGACTTGTGTTGTGTTGTTTTGAACAACAAATAAATATATTTTTTGTCACAGATGGAGGGTAGTTTCGAAGAAATTGCTCGCGACTACAGTCCTAACTGGATGACAGCTATTGAAATATTAGATGATGACACTTTCCTCGGTGCTGAGAATAGCTTCAACTTATTCGTTTGCCAAAAGGACAGGTTAGTTATATTCCGCGTAACTTTTCAGATAAGAGTAATAGCTGTGTTTTTTTTTTATTAACGGGTTTAAAAAATGGTAAATTCAAACCTGGCTAACTTATTTAATGTTATTCCTATACACAAAGCTGATATGTCTGAGGTTATTAAATGCCGACCAAACAAGCTTTATTGTATCGCATCATGAAAATCCCACTAAAAACCGCCAAAATCGACGGCGTGCGCGATGCAGGGACGTGCGTCGTGCAATACGTCGCGTAGTTATGCGTGCGGCATGCTTTACGCTGCGCTGTCGCAACGCTAAGCGGTGCGTTGCAGCACTGCGCCACATGCGTATACTTTTATCCTTTTGCCTTGTATATTGTTAATCGTTTGTTTCCCAAATATAAATTAAAAAAATACGTATTGGCCCAAAGTCAATGTTACCGACTGCTTTTGATATTTAAAAAGAACGACACAATATTCGTTTTGTATACATTTTGCACCTATAGTTCAATACTGAAATGTAGAGTTGCATAAATACTTTGGCTATGTAGCAGTTTTAAAAGTTACACCTAAGGTAGTCACGTGTAATTGTGTATTTGTGTGTTTGCAGCGCGGCGACAACGGACGAGGAGCGGCAGCAGATGGGCTACATGGGTGCCGTGCACGCCGGCGACATGGTGAACGTGATGCGGCGCGGCTCGCTCGTGGCGCAGCTGGCCGACACCGCCGCGCCCGTGCACCACCCCGTGCTGCTCGCCACCGTCTCGGGCGCCATCTGTGAGTAGCGCGACACGCGGCACACGCTGCACGTGATGCGGCGCGGCTCGCTCGTGGCGCAGCTGTTAAGAGTCTATTTTTATTACTTCGTCTACCAAACGCACTCAACATTTTGTCTTCCCCGCTATTTCCCGAATTACAAGCATACAGTATTGACAAACATTTCTTGCTGAACCAGGTGATAATGCTCGGAGAGCTGTGGACTCAGGTGTGAAGTATACTAAATGTTCAAATACACGTGATGTATATATATTATACATGTATTAAACTATACGAGAAAGTGTCTTTATTTAACAAGTTTTTATCTAGAACTATCTCCCGTCTCAGGTCTCGTGGTGCAGGTGTCACCCGAGCTATACGAGTTCCTGCACCAGCTGGAGGAGCGTCTCGCGCACACGATCAAGTCCGTGGGCAAGATCCCGCATGCGTTCTGGCGGTCCTTCAACACTGACATCAAGACTGAGCCCGCGGAGGGATTCATTGACGGCGACCTCGTTGAGAGCTTCTTAGATCTATCACGCCAGGTGCAGCAAGAGACAGTGCAAGGGTTGCAGGTAGGTTTTTAAAACGTCCCCACTAAACCGAAGCGATTATAAAAAAACCGTCACAGGATGCCTGGTAGTTGAAACATCGTGTTCGTGCAAGTAATATGCATAAAAGACAAGATTGCGACAAGAACTAAATATATAACATTATCAAAACAGCGCTATATACGAACTGTATCCTGCACTTAGTTGACTTCGATACTTAATAGTTTCGACAATATGCAACAGATGGTGCAAAAATAAATAAAAAATAATAAATCGCCACGCAAACGCATTAGGTTTACGTGCGCCTATAGATGTTTCACATAAAAAAAAAAAAAACATAAATGATCGTCAACACATTATTGTCCCACTGCTGGGCACAGGTTTTCTCTCAGAATGAGAGAATTCTAGGCCATAGTCCAACGCGCTAGCCAAGTGCGAATTGGTAGAATTCACACACCGTTAAGAACTCTTTTTTTATAGAACTCTTAGATATGCATGTTTCCTCATGATGCTTTCTTTTTCCGTAAATTAGTGATAATTAAATTCTAATAAGCAGATAGTTTTAGAAAAATCGGGCCTGAGATTCCAACCTCGGACCGTCGATTGAGAGGCCGAGTTTCAACCATTAGGATACCACTGTTATTGAAAAATTGATTGTTTGCCGCATCATATTTTAAATCTATAAAGGTGAATGAATTCTTAATTTTTCGCAGATCGACGACGGAGGCGGTATGATGCGCGACGCGACCGTGGACGACCTCATCAAGATCGTGGAGGACCTCACCAGGATACACTAGCCCTTTACTGTCTCAGATATATTACAATATAAGTTATATAATTTACTCGCACTACTCATTTCAAGTTATTCCTGTGTGTCGCTTTGTTGATTTGTACTCACGGTGATGAGTCTTAGTGACTAACTTACAGATGTGTGTGACGCGTATTTCTAGTAATACCGCCCAGTGTAGTAGAGGTAGAACAAGTATTGCTTTACCTGGGAAATAATACCACGACCACACTTTCTTCTTGAGTAAAGCAGGTCTTAGAAGGGTGTGGTTGTCGGTTCACTTTCATATAAAGCGACCATATTAGTTCTCGGGATCGCATCTGTGAATTCAGATAGAACCTCTGTTTTACATGAATTTGGTTACAAGTGGCAATAAGAGTTGCAATTACCATCAGATGGACAGCATGCTCGTTTGCTATCTAAATATTATTTTTAAAAAACTGTATATATTTTAACTGAGAAAATCAAAAAAGAACATAGGGACGTCACTTTCGCACTATTTTAAGCTGTATTTCAAAGTCACTTTATTAACCGTGAGTATAAATGATAGTTTTTATTCTAGTAGAAAAATCCGTGGATATGTATATATTAAATGTTAGATTCAACTGTTAAGAAAATACTAACTCTGAGTAGGTGTGAAGACTAAGATGAAGACCAGACTAGTATGGTGCAACAAATAGAATCAATAGCAATAGAAATTAAATAAATTCATTGCTAATACCAGAGAGGCGTTAGAACTAGTGTAGTTCGAGCAAGTTTCTACCATGAAAAATTCTTGCGTTTGGCTGGAAGGGTTAGGTTGTCGGTGCACTTTATACAAGGAGTCTTTTTTATTCCTCAAGATAGCAATGTATCTGTCGACTTCAAATAGGACCCGTGTTCTATATGAAGTTGCTTGCTGATGTGTAATCGAGTGTATCACATCTGGTCTGGTGCCAGGCCACGTGGGAAAAATAGATTTAACTGGCCCGGTAATGTGTTTACTAGGCCAAATAACATAAATCAGGTGCCATTATCCTCCTCACCTAACCAGGGATGATGACACTTGATTTGTGTCATTTGACCTGGTACACATATTACCGGGCCAGTTAAAACTTTTTACCCATGTGGCCTGGCACCAGTCCAAGTCACCGGGCCAGATGGGATACCCTGGGAAACCGCTTAGCATCAGGTGAACTGCATGCTCGTTTGCTATTTCAATGAGATTAAAAAAACAGGCATTAACACAAAATTTATTTACGTTACTAAATGTGAAGTCTTTCAATTATATTTAGTGTTTGATTACTTGATGGTATAAATGCTATTCACATTTGTGGTTCCCTGCAGAAGTTTTGTATTTACTATAAACATACGATATATTGTATGGTAAATAGATGTGTAGATTCCCTGGTTCTTCATCGCCAAAATATAACCATAAATTGTAATAGATAAAATATATAAAAAATAAATATTAAATAATAACAATTGATCATTTTAAGTGTGTATTTCATATTTTTTTGTAGACCCTGAGAACTTAACTGATACATTACATTTTGGGGTTTTCTTTGATTAAGGTAGACTACATAAAAAAAACGAGAATAAAATTTGTGAAATATTTATTATTCGAAGGCATAACAATGACAGTTTAAATATATTATGCAAGTTGTCTTTTAACACTTTTAATACAGAAACATGGTTGAGAAATTCAGAAACTTGATTTACAAGTAATTTAATAGCACATTAACTTTATTTGTGCTAGGTCTTATGTGTGCACTACTTACTAATGTGCGAACCCTAATACACACGTCAAGACCACGGGAGGTCGTCGTCAGTTCGTATTATCTACATAAAACTGCACAAAATTTGGTCCATGGACATAAATTTAATACAAGTTACTAAAAAACAATTAATCAAGAAAAAGATTTCGCCGATTACCTTGAATTTCACACTTATAAGCCAATACACAACTTATTAGTTAGGCCAACGTATACCGCATGTAAGGATGTGGAAAGCCTTAAAATTTGACTGATTTAGATCTTGGTTGTAATCAATATGTCTATGGTTAGTTGGCGATAACTTAAAACGCTTTCTACACTCGTTTGCCAAAACTTCCTCACACTGGAATATAATAGAAATTTTAAGTATAACAATATTTTAATATGTTACAGGTACTCATGATATTCGGTTTTTAAATTTATTTTTATATTCAGATATAACAATAAATCAAAAATCAAATAATGGTTCCGTGCCTTGTAAACTTTCAATGGAACGGACCTTGAAATATAAAAAGCAAGCATTAGTAAAAAGGCAATAATATTTATACGACAGTAATACATAAAAACTATGGCACGGGAGTGCCGCCGGAGGTGAAACTATGCACGTACAGTCACTAGCATAAGTATATGACTATAGGCACGTCAGTAAAAATATGACGCATAAGAACGAGTTCAATAATATATATCGGCACGAATACAGTAAAAATACCTTAAAATTATTAGAGGTGCAAATAATCCTGGAATTAATGTCATCGCACATGAAAATGTACACAATTATGTACATTTTCATCATATTATTTTAATGTCACTTGCATACGCTGCCTGTTAATGTCAGATATAGTGTATTCGTGCAGACAGATATAATTGAACTCGTTCTTGGGACAGATATTTTTGCTGACGTGTCCGATCACAAATTTATGCTCGTGACTGTACATACACAATATATGTACATGCTTCTATACAGAGATGTCGGTTAAATTATCAGAGTCGCGAGTTCAATGGTTCTTTCTATCTCAAATAATTCTAACGCACAAACAAATGTTCACTTCACAAACTAATGTTGCTTTCGTCTGAAAGTCGAGGCTTTGTTTTATAAGTTATTTTAATGACCACCACTATAATATTGTCCAAATAATACCTGAGTAAAGGTTAAATAAGCTTATGTGAATATATCTATGTAACAATACAAACATAATTCATGTAAGTACATACAGCATTATTTACACTACTACAATATTGTTTAAAATACCAGTTATCAATTATAAATAATTACTGATACTAACTATAATTATGTTGTGACCTTAGATAACAAAGTTCAAACCAATAGAATTGATTACTATGATAGTGGTCCGTGGTAACACGAAAAAAGGAATATGGTAGATTAAAATATTATTGATGAGAACAAAGATGAATTTTCACGTTTCCCTCTGTTATATTAGATTTTATTATTTATAATTTTGCAAAACATTTGGTAGGTTATATATTGCCTTCATAGTTACATTTTTCTCGTTAGAACTTTTCATCTTTAGATTTTAAATGTAAGTCCTTGCCATTTTTCATAGTTTTTCATGTAATGACCAACAAAAAAGACGAGAAAATGTTGAAACAATAAAATCTATCACAGCAAGTATGTCTTTTATATTATAGTTGCGCAGGCGCATATGAAATCGTTAAAGTCCTTTTGTATTTTTGTTACAAATTAAATATCTTTATTATGAATTAGTTTTGCTTAGTGATATATACAGATTTTACCAGACAAATAATAAATCGTAATTTAATATTAGTGCCATGTAGAAATATATCTACTATACAAATAATATTGGAAATTCAACTTCACACCGTGAAAGAAACATAATACATATTAATACTACATTCGTATCGTACATTACATCATACATAAAAAGAAATTATATTGAAAACATACGTACAAATCATATCGTATCCAATTAAGTATCCGATTTTTTGCATTCACCGCAATACAACTCGTAACTCCTGGTTGTAAAAAATAGTATTTGAAGAAATGTATATTATTTTTGCACATATTTCGTAAGTCACCGTAGTGTTATATAAGTCACTTATGTTATATATTTTTCCTCTACACGCACGCCTGCATGTGAAGCTCATTCAATTAACAATAAAATTACAATATTTACATATCTATTGACAAAAATATTGATGCAAATTTTTAAGAAGGTGTGATATTTTTTTTCTATGGAGTTATATAAAATTCATAATATGCTTATATCCAATTAAATTGCCGTAATATAAATGTGTAAAAGCTTTAATAGTGTCATCTTTGCCAATCTTAATATATTAAAAGGAATCATTGAGCTAAAATAAATAAGATTTCGCCAAACATCCAGTTTTTCCTGAAGTTGCTTTCAAATCATTGACCTACCCACTTTACCGACGAATGGACGTCCGCTCAGATGCCAAGAATGTAGGAAATAAATGTGCTACGCACCAAGGTACTACAATGGAATACCAGTTCATTTTTTGCTTGAGCGAAAGACAAGGCAACAATGCAATTTTGTTAATATAGATATGAAAAAAGACACTGAAAAACTGAGAGTTAATTCAAGATAAATTATTCATATTATGTGACGTCCGTATGACATAAATAATTTAAATTATGATTGCATTATGCAACCTCATAATTCTCCATCTTCCAAAATGTGTTGCTATGTTTTGACATGTTTTCCATAAATTGAGTACCACACTCAATATCAATTTACTATTAAATCAATATAAAAAACACTTGACGCAACTTCAGGAAAAGGACAAGTTTGACGTTATCGTGCATTACATGTACCTACTTCCTAAACTTATCTGCTTTATTGTGGAGGAACCACATCAACGCAAACAGACAGCTGGGTGGGCTGCACAGCGGCCCTGGTGAGCTCACCATCTCCTCAACCTGGGCGATCGTCATCTCTACCACTTCTATTAGCTCGTCGCCGACGCCACCACCTAAAAAAATATAGAAATTGTTGTTACAGGCATTACTCGCTAATAAAATATGTATTGTTACAAAACAGTTACAATAAAACTACTGTTATTTTTATATGATTCTAGCCTTTAATCTGCTCACATTTGTCTATCAGTAAGGTGTATTATTACATAAATATGTACACATATGTTGCATATGTAACAGTAATATTACACAATAGTGATAGAAAACTGGTTGTTTACCTACAGAAAATATTGTCGTTTATTATCTTACCTTGTTCTGTCTTCATTTCATCTGTCACTTCACAATAGAAGAGAGTTTGTAAGGCTCCCTGGACACCTACACCCGACCTAAGGGTGCAAATTAGGTTAAGTTAGTATGGACAACTTAAAATATTCGAAACTTGTTATGATATAAAATATATAAATACATTTTTTCCATATTTATATGATTTAAGTGACTTCAGACTCTTTTGTATAATGTAAAGTATGTGACGCATTACTGGGACAACTCAAAATCTCTAAACAGAAGTTTTTGAGGGTTGACACATTATTGCTGCATCCTTACACACACGACATATACGGCATCCTTTACTATACATTTTTACATACATAAATGATTTTCAAATAGCCAATAGAAACAATTTTCCTCATATTAAACTATTCCAATCTGCAGTGTCTATTGGTTACCATCCCTGTTGATGTGTTAGTGCAATTAACTTATTGTACCATTATTATAAATGCATATATCCTTAAGGATTTTTGTTTTAAATGAAGCCTTATATACTTATAGATTTACACTTGGATTAGGAGACAGCTGAAGTGATTTCAACCAGACGTCTTTCCATATGTAGGCTTTTTAGCTAGTATGTGTGGTTGTGTTTAATACCCTGAGTAACTACATTATACAGATAGTCCAAACAGCTTGCACATTTATTATAAATAAATAAAAAGAACAATCAATTGCTTTATTACAATGTTTGTAGTAATATGCAACAGGAAATTTATTGCTTACGATCAAGATTACATTATCAGCAGACATTAACTATCTATGATAATGCATTTGATGTTTCTTGATAAGATATAAATTGATAATATCAAATCTAAACGAAATCTGTATTTAAGATAAAGAACTGTTGATACTGCATACTCAGGCTAATAAAATACTTTTCCTTAAATTTAAAATTTGTAAATTGGACATTTATCTCTGCTGGTAATTATCTATATAGATAGCTCCATCAAGATGTATTTTTTTTTCTCTTGCAAAATAGAAATAGTAAGTTACTGCTTCACTAGCGAGAAATGGCCAAAGCCAATGCAGTCCATGGACATCTGTAATTGACCTCAGCTAGGATTAGAGCTTGCTACATTACTCCTTATGTGGATTAAGTGGGAATGCCTCAACATGTTTGTCCTTTACGGAAAAATAGTTTTCATATGTCAATTCTTACCTATATGATATAATCCTGTGCAGTTCACTGGGGGGAACATCATATCCACATTCCTCAAGAACCTCCTCCCTGGCAATCTCTGCCACTGGTTTGTTTTTGTCTATAATACCGGCACACATCTCTAATGCTATACCAAGCTTAGCAGGATACTTGTCTGTGTCTATGATGCTATTATGACGGTCGTCTGGATGAATACTGTTGTAGTATATAGCTGTTGAATAAAGGGGTATTTAAATTACATACTTGCAAGTATGTTCCATTATAACGTCAGCGTATATTATAGTAGTTTTAAAATTATTATGGAAAAAAATGAAAACCCTTGATTTATTTATCTTTTTGGTAAACAAATAATTCATGCTAGATACATAACATTCATAATATCAATTATTCTTACGAATAAACACAGTACCCTGTTAAGTGTAACCGAAAAGTAACAAAAAGAAAACAAAATTAAAAACAATCGGTAAAATCTTACAATAAATAAATTAATGTTGTTATATGATTAACCTTGGTACTTTGAAATTAATGTTAATGCTTATTACTTTATATAAATAATTGGCCAAGTGCGGGTCGAACTCGCGGGCGAAGGGTTCCGTAGCATTTTCATTCACAAATCTTAAAAGAGAAAATATAGCTGTGTTGTAAAAATAATAAATATAATCAGTTGTCAAACTACCAACATAAATTTGTTTTTCATAGTATTTGTATGAATTACAAAGTTTTGTTATGCGGTTTTAGAAAAAGTGCTATATTTCAAAAATTGTCAACTGTATCTTGCTCGAACCAAGTAAGTTTTCTTTGACATCTACAACATATGTTTTATCCAGATTTTTCACACTCTTAGTTCAAAAGTGAGAGGGAGGGACACTCATTTTACGGCTTTGAAAGGGCTTATCTCTCAAACAATCGACTTTGAGAAAAAATGGTTTTAGAAACCT
>DWNE01005845.1:0-13592 GCA_018249875.1 Cecropterus toxeus | reverse complement strand
AACAGGGGTTCTATATTAAGTCTATCACAGATGCGTTGCTACTCCCGAGGACTGAGATGGTCGCCTCATATAAAAGTAAGCATATTATTATTGCATATTATTTGTTTATTTATCGCCACTTGCATAAGCAGTAATTTCTACTGCTTACTTATCCGTTTTAGACAACAATGTTGAGTGGTATGAATAATATACGATCGGTTATGATTACTATGTTTTGCATTACCGTGACGAGTTGATATAAAAATATACGTTTTCTCGCCGTTAGCATTGCAAATCACAGATATCCGTTATCCGTACTCTAGCATGTATTGTGAGCCGTTTTGAGTGATTGCACAGACAAACACGGTACAGGATGTGTCTGTCATTAAGTTTTTATACCATCAATTCTAGTATCATAATAAATTTTACCTGATCTAAATCAATTATGTTGCTACGGATAAAAAATAGAAGCAATAGATACTTTGTGCACGGACTGGAAAGTTTTGGTAGTTATGGTTATATACAATACGTCTAAGGTTACATTTTTTTAATTGCACTTGTCTTTCTCATCATATGATAAAAATCAAAAACTATTAAAAATATATCCTACAGAACTACGTATAATTGGACATCATCAAAGTCCCGCTTATTCAGGAGTGAATATAAATAAGTACACAACTAAAAATCCCACATAAAATGCAAAAGTCGAAAAAAGCACGTAGCCTGATAATATTATTCAAATTAACTGAGCATTCAAATTAACTTTATAGATTAAAATCTACAAGAAACACTAAATACAGGCATACTGATATAGTCACCTACATATTTCTTAACGCAAGAGATAAAGACCGCACTTATCGCAATTCTTATCAAGTTGTACTAAAGTAGAAACAAGATAATTAGAAAGGTTTCAATAGCACCTTATTCTAATCTTGCCCTATTTAGACGGGAAACAGAAATCTATTTGTATCGAAGTAACGTGAAATTTTAACATGAAAGCAAAATGAAGGTCTTTTTTTTCTATTTGTGATTTTTTTTTTGAGTAAATATTGTTATTGTAACAAGGAAAAAAAGCAATGGCTGCTTATTCTTATAAAATTTTAGCCACTCGATGCCAAATACTACTTGCTGTGATTTTGAGGACAATACTACAATTAAACTAAGATCTTAACGATATTTCCAGGATTTTGGTAGGTTGTGCTGAGTTTGTCACATTTACTTAGCATATGTTTTGTCCAAAATGATTAATGATTTTCATCTTTTAATTCTTAAATCTACAATAATATTATAAAGAGGAAAGATTTGATTGCTTGTTTGTTTGAATTGAATAGGCACCGAAACTACTGGACCGATTTGAAAAAATCTTTTACCATAGGAATCCTACATTATCTCTGATGAACATAGGCTATATTTAATAAGGGGAAAAGGGAACCATCTGAAAATTTCGATAATGTAACCCGATGTATGAAAAAATGCGTAGCGAAGCATGGGTAGTTCAGCTAGTGCAAAATAAAGATAAAATAATCAAAATGGGTCATAAACTTTATCAGATGAATACATAACAAATTTATGTGAATGCAGTTAACTACTATATAAAATGTATCTTACACAACATAACAGAAGGTAAATTAAGAATATACGCGAAATAAAAACGCGTCAGTCGTAATATAATAATTATTATCATTACATTCTAATAAAATAGACTATTATTAAAGTGAAACTTCTTCAAAATCATCGTAAATTGAAACTTAATGCAACGAAAATACGTTGCAAAAGAAGTTGTCAGCGTTCCAACTAGATGGCGCTGTACCCCTTCCTGAATTACGCTAACGATTTTAATTCGTATGCTACGAGAAGATACAATAGTACAAGTTTTGGTATAATTTATTATTTCGAAGTTTTAGTTCTGCCCTTTGCAAAATCGCACATTTTATATACACTCAGTTTTATAAGAAAAGAAAAAGCCATTATATAACGTAAAAATATTCTGTATCCACGATATGCATTTTATATTCCCGTACTGCTTTCAATCCATGTTTTGATACTCAGTACCTAATATTTATTACGGTACGATGAAATAGAGTAGCGGATTATTCAATATAAATTTTGTACGCACCATTCTGTGTATTAGTCATGCTCACGCTCTACGATTTTGCAATAACGTTACCAAATAACCTCTAGCCAATGAATAAGGTAATGAGAAATGTGTGATAAATTGCATATCATGACAAACAGTTTACATTTGTAGATGATAGATACGAGCACATTAATAGCGATCACACAAGATAAGGATAATTTCAAATATAATTTGCGTAAGATAATTTGATCTTGACGAAGGTGAAACTTAACATTTTGATAGAAAGAATAAGTATGAAGCAGTTATATGTTCGGCTTATGTAGCACTTAATATATTTTAACATTTACATGGACCGGATTAACTATTAGTTAACACTAACAGTAACAAGTAGCGATAAATTACTGAATTTCCGACAGCCTTACTCCGTTAGGCTTTCTTAGATATCTGTTAAAATGTCGACAGTAATTTCCTGTAAGAAAATATACTAAAAATATACTTAATTTGGCATCCTGTTACATAAATTCGTCGGTGCTTAGACTTAGACTCATTTTTAATCTAAGAAAAGACACACGTAAATCTTAATAATCCTTTAAAACAGCAATGAGAAAACAAATATGTTAGACAAAATCACGAAGATTCTCAGAATTTTAAAAGATACATCTTAGTTTAGATTTTAGACGTTTAAATCAAGATACAAAATATAAATATTGTGATTGCATGTTTTGCCAACAGCTTATGTAGTTATTAAAGATGCTAATTCGAAAGGTGTGCAACATAAAAGTGCAAATAAAAAATTCTACCGATCATCTGTCAGGAAGGTGCGCAGGTGCACGAGTCAATAATTAGTTTTTTAACCTTTTATCGGTTAGGACTTGTAAAAAGCCTTCCAGGCACTAATAAGTCGATTTCTGCGTAACCGATCAATGATATTATTACATCATTTGGAATAAATGTCAGAAGGTACTAAATTATCACATTGTATGCCCAAAAGTTTCGACAGCGTGATTGGCATATCTTCAATCAACTAATCTTATCGTATAAATGTTATATCAATGTTAATTTTAGCATATTAAGTTTAGCAGATGTGTTCACGAAAATAAAATACATTTAAACTTGGTTTTTCTGCGAGACTAAGGCGCAACATTACGAAATTTAGCTCTTAAAGCGTAAAACCGGATTTCAAGATGCGAAAAAATACACGAGTTACTTACGAAAGTAAAAAGTAAAGGAAAAAGTTTGTGGATAAGAACCTGAATGTAAATTTAAACCTGGAAATTTAACTTTTTCTTAAGCAAAGCTACAACATGCAAATGGTATATAAAAGTCCATCGGTAGTCGATATGTACTCGTACATTAAAATTTAAGTATATTTAAATGGCCACATGTACTTTGGAGGTAAGTTTTCGGTCATTAGAGGTATCTTGGAGATTGTACTGTTTTTTTTTTCAATAGCCTTTGCAGTCTCATAAAGCCAATGGTTAGATCTGCACTAAATGCATCGATGCCTTCCTGTGCTTGACTTTCAATGCTACCCATAAACGTACTACAGTTTATAATATCTCCATCTCACTAGAAATGTATTTTTTTTACCAGTAAATACATAGAATACTTGATATGCAAGCCGATATGTTACACCTACTACACTTTACATGTCTTAGTACAGTCAAGTGATTCATGCCGGCAGTGGAATGCGGCGGTGGCGAGCACGCACGTCGTATTTACCTATAATCACTCGCTAGTTTATCTATTACCGGAGTATCGGTCAATCTATTGTTTCCTCACTAATGTTATGGTTGACATTCCAACTGGTGTATCTTACATAAAACTCCTTATCTTAGCTACTAATATGAACATACTATATATGCTTATAACTTACTAAACATACACATGTTTAGTAAGTTACTGATGTGGTATTAAATGTTTCAGCACAGTGTTGAATGGAAAGAATACAAAAAAGAAAGAATACAGAATTGTAATATTCGTCTCAATCAGCTACACTAGAGAAAATGTAATTTCAAAGCTCAGAAAAGGTTACTTAAGATTGCGAGAAGAATACGAATAACGAAATTGCTAACATAAGTTCAAAATACCAAGAAAAAATAAGGGATAAACTGCAAGACGATTCGAAAATTACTTTATTTTATGTTGCCAAATGTGTCAAAATATCAGTTATATTTAATTATCATGAAAATCACACACACGCATGTACGTACATTAAAGCAATTAGAATAAGCGGTGATTAAAAATACGACAATGTCAACACAACGTGACTACTATAGCCGCGTGTTATCAATGAAAGTTACTTCACATTCATTCTCACGTGTTAGAACTCGACTTCACGATCCAATTTACATTTTAGTACTAATACCAATATCAATGAATCTGTTATGTTACAATTCGTGTGTGCTAACATGCAATAGTAGCTCTTGTACCATAGCCGACAATTTAGAAGCTTATAGGGTTAAAAATACGTACACATCCGTAATTTAAATGATTATATGCTGATTTGAGAAAAGCAATGGAATTATTCATGACTTTGAAGACGATGTATTGGATGTGATGCATAAAACAAACCCTTAATAATATTGTAAAATAAATACGAGTGGGTCACCAGTTACCAGTAACGGGTACAACACTCTTAGATCCTAATTATAAATCCTTTCAAGGCACAAGATTAATATTACTTGCTTCATTTTCAAATATGTTCCAAAAAAATCTTCTTGAAGCTAGTATTTACAATGAGCAACAACTTCAAATTAAGAACAATATTTGAACCTTTTAAGATCCTTCATTGGCGATAGCGAAATGTAGGATCGATTACTTATTAGAGTTAAATTTAAAATAATAGGTAATGTTTTCCAGAAACTTCAGTAAGTAATACGTACTATCAATGTGAAATATTATTATTGTTCAGTAATATTTAATGATCCTATGATGATAACTTAAGCCTATTAAATTTAATGAGGTTCCGAATTAATATAATCATTTAATTTCTATCTCCTCATTATGTCATTAGCAAATCATTATACAATTTACATCGGTTATGTAACGTTTTTATATGTTGCCTTTCATGATAATAACATTTGTCATTACAGTCTTGCGTCTTGGTGCCAACCCAACAGTAACTTATGTATGATTTAGTTGTGACTAAATCATACATAAGTCACTAACAAACTTGCGGATTAAAACAATGTTAATGTCATCAAATATATGGACCTGAAATCATAAGTGAAATTTAATATTAAACCTAGTACGCACTCTTACTTAAATCTTGAATCTCCTTTCCATGCTTTAAACAGTCAAATATGTTTTTTATTATTTATTTTCGGTCTCAACACCTGTATGTTCGTTGATGTTTTAATATTCTGTTATTTATATAAATTGACACCGCATCTTTAAGATTAGACGTTTAAGTTTATGTAGGTTATGTAAGGAGGCACAGCCGAAAGGTAATAGTCTGCTTTAAAACATGCTAACAAGTACATGATGTAAATATTAAACTATTAGTAAAGTGATAAAAACGGACTAAGATGTCTTCATAAAGACAATACAAGCAAAAAACCACTGTATGTAAGAGGAATAGCAAAGGTAGTGGTGATATGTATTCAAGACGCGTTGTCCACAGGAAGGCAAAAGCCACAACCTGTCGTCGACATCCGAACGGTGTCCAATATTTCTATTATTGTTGTAAGATCCCTAACATACAATATTCATTTGGGTCACTATGGGAATAACTATTGTGACACAGTATATGTATTTAATGATACACAGTGTAACAATAGTTATACATGGTTTAGTAGGTACTGACGTACAGTTAGTATGAGTACTTAATATGTATATTTAGATAGAATCAAATTCAATCTAAATAAACTATATGATAAGCAAAATTGTATTGAGCTATGATTGTATCAATTAAATTATAATTATACGTTGTAAAATCTAGAATACTTAAATTGTAATACAAATTATTTTTTAGAAGTTCATGCCCAATTTTAAATTTAAGTTCATTAGCATGCTTACAAAGTTATAATTACTACCTACTTATTTAATTATTATAAGTAACATATTGATTACATTTTACATTATTTACTGTAGAAAATACGTAAATCCATAGTAAATATGCATCTAAAATTAGATCTTGGCGTATGTAATACGACAATAATATCTATTATCTGTGGTACAGGATGCGGGCGACATAACATGAAGTGCCTCAAGATTAATGATATTGTGCAAATAATTTTATTGTAATAACATTGCAGTGATGAATTACTGACAAAGTAGTTATACGCGTTGGCACTCTAGTCAATGAAAATAGCTAAAGTAAACATATTTAGATTTCTAAGGACACTTTATATAGGACGTAAATCCGTCTTTAATAATGTATGTATATATAACTGAATATTTAGAATTAAATAAGTGTTGCTCTAACATAAAATCATCATTTTGAAGTTTAGGTTAACAATTTTTAAAGACTATTTGTAGTGTATTGAAACTAATTTTTACAAAGATCAAATAATAAAATGCAGAATAAGTAATTGTAATGTAAACAGGTTTTGTAGCGTCACTTATAATATATAATCTGCTGAAAATTGGTAGCCTTTATTCACTGGTTTTGATAAATGGTTTTTCCAAACGGGGTCAAGATAAGAGTGATGAAAATTCAATGTTGCAAGTTGAGCGAGTTCTTCTTTCATAATTTGTTTAACATCCTTCGTAAATGGATAAATCATTAATCAAAGTTCTCATGTTTTAGGAAAAGTATTAAATTGAGACAATGTACCAAAAGTTTTCTTTTCCTAAGATAGATGTAAGAAATCTATTTTTACAACCCAGTTTGAAAGTCCTAGATTTCAAAAGATATATTACGTTCTTGTATAATGGAATTTATTTATACAATATGCAAGTTTTCGTCGAGCTTTAAGCAATACCGGAAGATATCCATGCGCTAGTTTAGTGTAAAGAAAGAAAAATGGGCCGTGATGAAAAAGCATGACGAATAAAATCCATCACTCTAGTAAGAGTTACTGTTATGAATGGAAAAGGGAAGATGTTAAAGATTTTTGTTTGTTATAGTAAATCATAAAGTAGTTTTACTTTAATACTGTAGGAGTATTTATATACAGCTTAAAAGTTTATTTTACATCAGAGAAAAGGGAATGATAGAGGAAGCTACGGCGCCGCAAAGTGACTGCACTTATTAATATTAAAGAGCGCCTTAGATGGATAATTAAATTCAGCAGTCATTCTAAGAATTTGGGCACATCGAGTCTCGGTTGGGGCCTATGAAGTGGGACCGCTACTTGCAATATAAGGAGCTGTTCAGAACAATGGGGCCCGTTGTGCTTTCCGGAGCGGCCTTAACCGTGCACATTAGCGAATGTTCCGCCACATACGAAGAGGCAATTAAAAAGCCATGAAGAGAACGTCGAGACGAGCAAGAATCGCAATTAGGGATCGCATTCAACGAGTTGCATTGCAAATTAAGCAGTACCAGACATTTTCGCAGATTTCACGATTTATTTAGCCATCGGCTGTTTTAAGGCAAAATAAACAGTTTTGCCAACAATATAATTGTTTATTCGAATGCAGACGCGCGATTACCGATTGCAGAGTCACGGCATTTCGTAACCACAATCGGGCGCATTCCATCGCGGGCAGTGCAACGCCCCATAGGGATAGACCTGCGCCGGTTACTGATGATGCTCGCGTAGATCGAACCAAAGTTGATAACGAATCTTAAGAAACATTCTTATTTGCAAGTAGCAAAAATTTTTGATAACATTTCAAATGCACATATTTTAATGACGTCTTAGGGTACACGTACATACAGAATCGAGAGTTTTACAACTGATTTGTAATTTGAATGAACAAAAGAAACACAAAAAAAAAACCTTCAAAGGTAAATCTTTAATATTGCGTGCTCAAGTATGAAGGCTACATTTTTTTTGACAAATCTGTAGAATTTTGTTTTTCTCGTAGATCACTGGTGATCAAGCGGGGAAATATAAAGGAAATACCGGACAGTATGTCGCGCATCAAAGCTAGTAAGGCAGAAACCACTTCATGACCGGAACGTGTTGCGAAACTATCGACAACACGTGCGAAAAGGAGGCCGCTTGCGTAATCAGTAGCAACGAGCAAGTTATCAAAGATTGTTGCCCTCACTAGCTAATGCAACTAAATATCCAACGCGCGCCGCTCTCTAACGGTACAAGGCGTTGTATGCCCGCATTGTTTTGGTTAATATCTGCTGTTAAGAGTACATTAGCGTCTAATACTATCTGCAGTATCGGTTAAGCTACTAAATCGGAGTAGTGTACCAATGAAAATACATTGCTGACGATCATTTAGTATTCGAGCCTTCTAGAAAAATAACATTTCGGTGCTGAGCGAAACAAACGAAAGAGAAGTTTAGAGAAGTAGCTGCTAGTTAATCAATTGATTGATCCATAAGAACAGAAAGAGCTGACCATAATCTATCACGTTGCTACTAAAGCAATGCAGATTGATATTTTTCATACCGGTGACAAGGCTAAATGGTTGTTAGATACCTACTTAATGCTAACAAACAGACTAAAATTCTTTACGAATCCTTCTTTTCACGAAACTCTTTAACATTTACCAGGATCTATAAATAAATTAACATTAAAATAAAAACCCATTACGGTTAATAAAAACAAATATGATTCCTTTCCACTGTTTTAAAATGAAATTATTTCATATACAATACATAAAATATACTCATATAAAGTGAAGGTCCCTTTTCATTGTTGATCAAAAACAAAGCCATGGTTTGAAAAATGACATGGGATTATGGCACACTTAAAGTTTACGATCTAAAAACGGATTAATCCAGGCCGTTAACGTACAATGGGAAACGCCTAAATAAACTGATGTAAGAGATTACCGTTACATTCACAGTACTATATGACAATTGAATGAGATTAAAAATGATATATTGCTAATCTGACATGTGACGAAAAATATCGTTGCAAATCTAAAACGTAAAGGGGAAGGCCAATGTCAATGACCCACACCCCGTGGTTGCAACAATAAGAGTGATCCAAAATAAAAGGGGGTCTCATACATTATGGGTCGAAAATAATCGATACAATGGTCAACTAATCAATAATTATAAAGCTTATACCTAATACGAAAGACACGCACTAATCAAACGCAAATTTATATAAGATAGTAAAGACAGAAACCGTTACAGATTTGAATCATATATTATGACACACACTATACATCGCTATCGACAAATCGTTTGTATCCTACAGTATGGATTAACAAGTTGAAGCTTCTAACGACATGAATATGATGATCTTGAATAGTTACATTCTTGATCTGGTCAATCTACTAGTCTGGGAATCTAGTGATTATTAATTCTCATTACGATTATTAATAGTAAAAACAGTTTTTATTTGATACATATATAAGTGTCGTTAGGGTTAACATGGACTGAATGACAGGATTAATTTCCAAAAAATAATAATTAAAAATATTTATATACATTTTTTTTATTTAACGATTAATTTTTTAGTCTGGATTAGCTGTTTGTATGAAATATTCTGTTCTGAACTTCTTAAACTGAAATATTTAAAGCTGGACGGTTAGCTCTAAAATTATTTTAAGATATTGAATTTTATCAAGAGTTTGACTAATTCCGAGCTAAAGTTGTTTTCATCTTTTTAAAGATATGGACCAAAATAAAACTATCTTGGAAACATAAGTATCGGCAGCATGGTTCTTAACTACGATATATATGATTTACCATAAGCCAAATCAAATTTGCGGGGAATTAAGTAACTACGGATCACATTGTACCAAGGGTACGGTTAACCGGAGGCTGGGGACTACCGATCAATTTCAAGGACCCCTCGCCTTATATTCAAATCCCTCTTTGTCTTTCTCATTTCATACACTGACTGATTCACAATAAAGCAATATGAAGGAAACGTGCGTGTTTCATATCGATTGGTCATAAATTAAAATTTTGCGATTGTCATGTCTTTTAACTCCTATCTTATTTACGCGATGAAAGTAAATAATGCTATATGGTTATACCAATTTTATAACCCGTAATTATGTGGACATTATGTAGACCTCGTACAAACATGGTTTTTCAATTCTATAGAAAATGCGTAAGTATCATCGAAACAGAAGTATTTGATAATAAATAATAAATACAGTTTATCATTTACATATTTATTAGTGGTGATAAATAGTATGTAACTGGAGTTAGATCAATTTAAATTAACGGTATACTTACATCTACATGTGCAAATTTACGTCTAAAGGAGAATACTTAGCTATAAGATAAGGCTTATCAGTTCGATAAAGAAACTGTGTTGATGATGTCATTAAGGACAAAATATAGAAGGTGAGGTAAAAATACAGGGTCTAATTTCAATCAAACAAAATTACAATATTACTAAAACATAAACAATATAAACAGGCAAAATAAATAAAATACAAATAAAACAACTGATACGTACTACTAAAATGCGAACCGTTGAGGAATCACTTAGCGAAACAAAAACACAGGAGCAAAAAAATAATAAACGGCACAAATTAAGAAAACGGTTGATAATAGGCTTGAGTGATTTACCGATGAACACGCGAACTTTCAAACACTTTGAGCACAATTCGACGACGATATCAAATTTTCGTAGTGAAATTTGATATGTGTACAAAATTCCGAGTGGTGACACACGGGTAACGAGAAACGTAACGCGCGGCGCGACGACCGGGCAACAACTGACGTTTGCCCAAACCGGTGGCCGGCTATCTCCGTCTCTCTCTAATACGCATGTCCGGAACTAGACTCCCTCGTATCCACATTCATGGCTTTTTCTAAAAAAACATTTTTTGTACATTACAAGTGCTTTTAAAAATAACGGATTGCGATAGAATCATCCGACACTATTTTAATATGTAAGGGTATAAAGCCACGAGAAGCAATGCCTGAAATTTCTTGTAGGTTAGATGAAATTAATAATACAATTATGCAGGTCTACTAAATATACCTTTAAAAGAATGAATGTAAGAATGTAAGTTACTTTGTTAATCGAGGTTACATTTTGCCGGTTAAGTTACAAAACGTCCGCAGCCAACTCCTTTGTAGTGTCTGCCGTGTCTGGTTAGTACCGATAAGAAGATTTAGCCATTTTGAAACGGCGACAATCTGATTCTGATTTGGCAGTAAAAAAGACGTATTTTAAGATTTTCCCGTCTGGTGAAGTATTTGACACCTGTCTTATATGCTATTCATTATATAACACGTTATGTACTTTCGAACTGTCGCTGCGTATCTTTATATAAAACACTGTAGTTTAAATCATAAATGTATTATACCATAGGTTAATTTATGTAGCCCTTTGTCCTTTTCCAGAGGTCCGTCCCATAGAAGGGGCTATACTGAAAACTACCTGCACTACTGGTTTTATGCTACATATTGCTGATCGTGTTCTATCCTCTTCATATCACCTAGTTATGATTTATCATAGTTATAACTAAATTTACAATATAAGGAAATATTCGTTTTAAGGATAAACTTAATACTTATTCTTACAATACTTTACATATTTAAGAAATAAATTGACATACATTGATGATCATATATTGGATATTAATAAAATATTTGACTGTGATTAATATGATAAGTACTTTACTCAGATAAACAAGACAAATCAGATATTTTTTTTTATATATAATTTTTATAAAACTAAAATGTCATTTTTGTAATAGTTACAGATACTATGCCAAAAGATTTTTACTACAGTAACTACACATTTCTAACATTTGCTATGCTAAGATGAGTTTAATAATGTTCATCTTCAACTTTAATTACCCGACTGCGTCAGAAGGAGAGTAATACGATCTTCGAGCGTATGTATGTATGTTTGTTTGTATGTATGTTCATTTTTTTGGCACGCGTTACAGCCCAAACGGCTTCACGGATTGTGACGTGTGATATATCATTAGAATCTTCTCAGTTTGCATAGCGACATGGGCTACATAGGCTAATTTTTAAAAATGGCACCTGGAAAGGGGGGGGGGCGACGAATATTTTTTACTATTACTACAATGTGAGTATCAAATGAAAGCTAGTAAATAGATCTCTCTAAAAATATATAAATTGTGATACTTTTACTTGACAAAATCTCATATAAGCGTTAAATTACGTACCTATATAAATTTATGAACAATAATGTCGTTTTAAACATTCGGGTTTTTTGTTTAAATGTTTTAACGATGTTACTAGTTTAACTTTAACTAACTGCTAGGTACACTTTCAAGCAAGTATATCTCATAAACTTTCACTTAACACATATGGCTGCAATGAAAGCGAACATTGTCACTTACAATGCACAATAGGCATCTCTCTGGGAGCGACATTTTGACCCACACTTTTGAATCATGAAATAGATAGAAGTTGTAACACAATACAGACATAAAACATAATTGTTACGTTCTTTCTCTAACTTCGTTTTTATGCTCAAGTTATTAACTATAATGATATAACTCTTCTTTAAACAATTAACAAAATTCTTAACAATGTTTTCACTCCAGGTATATCCAAAATGAATACATTAATGGAAAGCTAATTTATAAAAATAAATTAAAACTTTGATTGTAAGCCGACAATTGAAGAAATTATTGCAAAATCCATTACTACAGCGGAAATGAAAAAAGAAACAGTCAGCTTTAGTGGATTCTCAAAGGAAAACTAGAAAGTTCAAACCGTTGACGCAAGCAACGCTTTAAAGAATATCTGGATGATAATTAAAATGAGAGCATTCAGCGGACTCATTTAAGTGTTTGCCACAAAGCTATTAAAATCTGAAATTAAAGACAGAACTGTAAGACTATAGATAGTAAGTAATAGTAAGTGTTTTATTAGGAGAGCGACTGGTTATAAAAATAATAGTGCAATTGAGTAAAGATGGTATCACGATGATACAATAAATGTTAAACAAATAAAATAATGTAACAAGTTATAAAACCTACATACTATTTTTTATAATGATCGGCATCTCTGAAATTTGTAAAACCTGGAATAAAAATAGTTTGTAAATAAAAATATCCCAAAGCTAAAAAATACTTCGAATTCTAATCACGACCATATTGATATGGAAACACCTGTTCGAAGAATATGTTAATGTTGTTAAAGTTATGTTATTTACATACACAATCCATTCTATTGTTCCAACTTACACAAAAAGTTAGATAAAAAGACCTTTAGAGTGATGTTTATGAAGATAAGACACCTTATTTGTATGTTACGCATAATACCTAATAGGCATATGTGTAGAGTTGCCAGATGATATGCAAAAGGAGGACATGTCCTCCTTTTTATGTTTTGTACTGCCGTCCTTTCTAACCTACTTTAAGATCTCCTTTTTGCACTGACCAATACGTAACGGAACGAAGAGAGAAACATAGTTAATGTGCAGTTAGTTATGTCTTTAATTCTTACTCACTACAACTTTAAAAACACGACATGTGACGATTTTTATAATTATTAATTGAA
>DWNE01005844.1:0-13593 GCA_018249875.1 Cecropterus toxeus | reverse complement strand
AACATCTAAAACATATGTTTTATCTAGATTTTTCACTCTCTTAGTTTAAGGGGGGACACTCATTTTACTTCTTTGAAAGGGCATAGCTCTCAAATTATGGATTTTGAGAAAAAATGGTGTGACAAACCTCAATGTTATTTTTAAAGATACCCCACACGTGTAGGTAAGATGAAAAAATTTTTTTTTGAGTTTTAGTTCCACGTATGGGGACCCCCATAAATTTTATACATTTTTGTACATAATTCGGAAAGCGGTTAACAGAATACACTTACCTACTAAGTTTCAACTCTGTAGTTTTAAGTTTTCGAATAAAGTGGCTGTGACATACGTACAAATGTTGTGTCTGCCTTGAAAGATAGAATAATTATTTAGAGAAGTATTTTCTTATTTATCTAAAATCTGATCTGTCTTATGATATAATATAGTTAAAGCCATTTACCATCAGATCTATTGAGAGTTGAATACAGTGGATTGCCCACTTACTGTAAGGTGGTAAAAACTTTTTTGTGTCGTTTGAAGTTCTGCCATAAATTTTCTATCCACCTATGTTGACTGGCAGAGAATGCTATCAGGCATTAAACTAGACATTGCGCTATTGTAACTTTACACTATTTTTGAAGACCCGCATGGCGGAGCGGTCACCATACCGGTCTGACACGCAGTGGGTGCCCAGGTTCGATACCGGGCCAGACAGAAATGTGAATGATGAGGTTCAATTGCTGTTCTGGGCCTGGGTGTTTATGTATTCGTCTTTATGTGACCATGGTACCCACGACACGAGTAAATCCTAGTGTGGGGCTATAAGTGTAGAAAGCGTTTACGTTTTTTGGGGTGCAATAAATGAATAAGTATAACTTAGACAACATTTGGTGTATCAGGACAACACTGACCCTGCCGCGGCACGAGACTATGGCGATCCGGCAGCTGCTGCTGCAGCACTACCCGATGATGGCGAACGTGTTCCCGGTGCCGGCGCGGCGGCGGCGCTCGCCGAGCCTGTTCCGCCGCACCGTGTACCGCCACAACCTGTGGGCGCGCCCGCTGCCTGACTTCACCGGGCGGTACAGGGACTGCTCGCCGGCCTTCTACAGGTAAATGCCACATACCTTATATGAACTTGTTTCTTACTGCCTTCTTCGGACAGTACAGAGACTGCTCGCGGGCCTTCTACAGGTAAACGCCACTTATTTCATATGAACTTGTTTCTTCCTACTTTCTCCAGTCAGTACAGAGACTGCTCGCCGGCCTTATACAGGTAAATGTCGCTTACTTTATATGATCTTGTTTCTTCCTACCTTCTCCGGACGGTACAGAGACTGCTCGCCGGCTTTCTACAGATAAAAGTCACTTACCTCATATAAACTTCTTTCTTACTACCTTCTCCGGACAGTACAGAGACTGCTCACTGGCCTTTTAAAGATAAATACCTAATTTATTTGTACTTGTTATAACTAAAAATGCCCACTGCCAGATTTAAACGAGCGATGCAGACCCTTCTCGCTCGCCTTCCATAGGCCAATTCTACTTATTTGTTTATTTGAACTTGCTATATCTAAAAATGCCTGCTGCCAGACTTTACTGGACAATGCAAAGGCTACTCGCCGGCCTTCTGTAGGTAAATAATATGTATCTATTTAAACTTGTTGTAACTAAAAATGACCACACTTCACTGGACTGTGGGACTGCATAGCAGCCTTCTACAAGTAAAAAGGAGTTCAAAAGGAGCATAGGTTCCCCCTAGACCGGGTGGACCGATGACCTGAAGAAGGCAGCGGGAAACTGTTAGATTCAAAAGGCACAGGACTGGTAGGAGTTGCGCCATCTAGGAGAGGCCTATGTCTAGCAGTGCACCTTTAAGAAAGATTGATAGGTGGATGAATGGAATAATAATTTTGTAAATTGTTACTAACATATTTTATATCTTTATAGGTACAATGATACACAGATGCATCGATTAATGCCGTGGCTGAATAGAGAGCTTGGTTATTTATTGAATGACAATGAAGGACATATTACATATGTCATGAACCGGATACTAGCGTTGCTGCCGCAACATCACATTAACTCTCCAGAATTCAGGGACGCAATGCGGCGATACTTCAGAGACAGAACTGAGCATTTCCTGCATGAACTATACTGCTTCGCCTCAACGCCGTACGACATGACGGGTTACGACCGAAACGTTCAGTACACCACGGACTCAACAGTA
Source organism: Cecropterus toxeus (assembly GCA_018249875.1). Classification (NCBI taxonomy): domain Eukaryota; kingdom Metazoa; phylum Arthropoda; class Insecta; order Lepidoptera; family Hesperiidae; genus Cecropterus; species Cecropterus toxeus. The sequence continues at coordinate 11,384 of DWNE01005844.1, read as the reverse complement.
TCGACGATTATCAACGAAGTGCTGTCGAGCAGCGAATCGGAAGCGAGCGACGACTCCGACATCGTCATGATCACGAGCTCCGCGCCCGCCGAGCCGCCCGCTGGACCCTCCCGCGTGCCCGCCCCCGTCTACCCGCAAAACTACATCCCCAACCCCGCCACAAACAACGTCATCGTCGAAACCTTTACGCAATCCGACACCGACGACGACGACGAGGTGATGGTCGTGGGATACATAAAGCCGCCGCAGGACCGGACGCCCGAGATCGTGGACCTTCTCGGTTCGGACAGCGACGTGATAGTGCAAGACACGCCGCAGCCGGAGACGTCGCAGGCGGAGGCGTCAGAGAATCGAGCGGTTCCATTGGTGAAGCTGAGCTTGAAGTGCCACCGGGCGGGCGGCGGCGCGTCGGACAGCGACAGCGACAGCACGTACACGCCGCCGCGCCCGCGCCGCCGCCGCCGCGCGCGCTCATCCGCCGCGCCCTCCTCCCTCGTGTCCCCGTCTCCCGCGTCCTCCTCCTCCTCGACCTGGTCCCCCACCCCCGGCTCACCCTCCGCCGCGCCGGCGTCCGGCTCGCGGGACTCCTCCGTGCTTAGTACGTCGAGTTCCTCGAGGTCTTCTACGTCCTCCTCCGGCAGCGACACGGTGACCGACTACCGAGATTCGGGCGAGGACAGGAAGAGAGCGTCCAAGAGGAAATCCAATAGCAGAAGTAGCTCCGAGAGGAGTAAGAAGAGGAGCAAGAGGAGCACGTCGCGCTCTCGTCGCAAGGATAGCAAGATGTCGACGAGCAATTCTGATAAGTCGAGTAAACGTAAATCCCATTCTGGCAAAGGAGTGAAGTCGTCGAGGAGGAGCAATGATACTGCTAGTTCACTAATAACGACGACACCGGACCAACCGCACACGAATTTAGAACAACCCACGGCGAGCACGAGCGGCATATCTGATTTTGGGAACCTATCCTCGAATTCGGACAAACATCACACGGCAAGTCGACCGAGCCACGAGAGCAGAAGACTGAAAAGTGTCGTTCGTGTCATAAGGAGCAAAAAATCTTCGGATACTCCTTATTCTAATGGAAACGCAAATTTACTATGTAACTCAGTGCAAAGTGCGAGTACTAGTAGGTCTTTCCAAGACTGCGTAAGGTTTAGACAGCCCTATGAGGTCGTGGGCCGCATTCCGCGAGATTCCACCGACTCAGAAGACGACCTCCCGCTTAATCTCACTATACAGAAAATAAGTCAATAGAAATTTATTCTGTATCTGGCATATTGATATGTACGAAGTGATTCAGTTATTTCGTGATCCACTGATTGTAATGTGTTATAATATTCCTGTATAATTCTTTTTAATTATCATAATTTATTATTATGTAGCTTTAACAATACTTTACTTATTTTCGATAATTTACTTAATGTATTGTGAGTGGAGATAAGTGGTCTGCTATTCAACTTTTTAAAATGAATTTTGTATGAAATATAAAAATTTTTAGAACTTATCGCTTTACACATGAGAAAAATATTACTTTTATCCGCTTTCGTATGTTACGGGGTTTTTATAAGCGCGCACGCAAGGCAAATCGAAGACTGCTGAAAGGAATTACGAGGCCTATTTTGATACAATTAAAACTGAATAGTTAGTTTTTTTCTCTGTTTCTTTAACGAGATCATTAAACAACCCGTATTATTGCGCCATCAGATAGTGTCTTGATAATTATTTTTTTTTCTTCAAATTTCAATATTCCATTTTTCATAAAAATGAGATAGACTTTGAAGTTTTTATCAATATCGGCCTCATAGCTCCTTTCAACATTTTAAATTCCTTATGGTGACTGATTTGGTTTTTAACTGTTGCTACTTATATGCCTGATCAGATTCATTGATTCATAATTCAAATATTTGAAATGATTTCGTTTTGAAATATCCTTAAATATGAAGCTCCACCAGAGCGTTTCCTAAAACGTAACAAAGCAAGCAAGGACCTTTCAATCATAATTTTGATTCCCTGATTGTGCTACAGAATTTTATAAATTGGTCAATATTACTAAAAGTTGTATGTTAAACAAAAGGCCTTGATATATTTCTGGCCCGATGTTATTAATTATATTTTTTAAATCTTACTTACAAAATGAAGTAATTTCAAAATAAATAGATCACAAATATAATTGCAACCAAATAGCTGGTTTCATTGTCTGAGTTCATGTGGATATTGAAGTTTTCGGATTTTTTTTAAGAATTCCCATGTAACTTTCTATAAAAATGTACAAGCAGGTTCCTAGAATTCCCCGAATTCAAACTTACCGCCAGTAATATTGTAAAATTTACTTCTAGAAATGTACAATTTTTAGACTTTATTTCAGCAAAGGCATATATCCATTATAATCTTATTATTATAAATACAAAAAATATATACAAATTATTCTTTTGGGAGTTTAAAAAATGTAAAGATACAATGTCTTTATCAATTTGCGTTATTGTAATAGTTTATTTTAATACGGGTATGTATGAATATGTATGCACTGTATATGAAGTAAAGTGTTAAATACGATAAATAAATGTATAATTTAAAAATGTCTTATTTTAATCGAAGACATTACAAAGCGAAGCGAAGCAGATGTCAAATCAGATGTAAGCTTTTCTCCCGTAGAGAAGTCAAAGGTGTAAGAAGATGGGGACTGAACTGTGTATATAAAACGTAAAAAATGACACGATATGATATATTATATACAACCTAGTGATGTGCCGGATATCCGAGGCAGGGAAAGATCTGTATCCGTTACTTTTTAGGCGGATCTCGAACGGATCCGTTATTCCTATTATAAAATAAAATTTAAAAAACGCTTTCTAAACTCATAGCCCCACTGTAGAATTTTGCTCCTGTGTCGTGGGTGCTATGGACACAAAGTCGAATACAAAATGTACATTATTCATAAATTCATTGCTTATACATAATTGTAAATGTATACAAGCGATTAGATATCAATTAAATACTATTAAATTTTATTTAATATATTATTTATTTGTTAGAATCATATATTTGATTCACTTGTATTGCATTGTAATCAAATAACTAAACGTTATATGTACAATACGGATCAAAGTAGGTACTTAAATCATATTTTTGATAATGTTTTCTCTGCGCTCTTAATAGAGTTTATAACGTTTGCTGCAAATAATCAATGTTTATGTTTTTGCCCATCATTGTAAAAATCTAAAGTCACGAGCACTAATATAATCAAGTGAGTATGGGCGTAGCCAGGATTTTCAATAGGGGGGAGAGGGGGGGCGGCAGATCGAGACCATGTTATGTTAATCATGGTTTTAATGAGTATATATAAAAATAAATTAACAAATAGACAAGAGACAAGAAATAATTATTATTCGAGGAGGAATCTGCGCGGTTCTTTACATAATTATTATTTGAGGGGGAATCTGCGCAAGTTCTTGAAAATATTTTTATTTTTTTTTGTGGGTGCGCGGGGGCGGGGTGGGGGGGGGGGGGGGGGGGGGGAGGCAGCTGCCGGTATCTGGCTAACGCCCATGCAAGTGAGTAAAAATTGTAAGAAAGTTGAGATCCGTATTCGTATCCGCGGATTTTACTTTTACGATTCCGCACATCTCTAATAAAAAGGTCTCTATATTTTTTATTATCGTTTGCAAATTGGAATAGCTTTATATTTTAAGTAATCAAAACAGTAAATATTTGTTTGTATGGAGTTCTGGAGTTCAAAAGTAAAGCAAATACATAGATAACCGTTTATTGAAATGCTTCGTATTGACGTCCTCTGTATATAAATAGTCTGTAATAATCCTAAAATACATAGACTTTTTTCACTAAATGTCCGTTAGAATAGTTTGACAAAGATATACCGCTACTGTACGAAACACTTAAAAAATAATAAAAAAAAACAATACGCATGTAACCATACATTATAAATATTCGTACAAATTATAAGTATTTGTTAGAGTTCATTAGAGAACATTGAAACTGTAAATAAAAAAGAGTAAATTGTGTTTTGCAATCTTCGTTATAAGTGGGCCTAGAATAATTTAACAGGACAGGCAAAAAATATTTATTCCCTCGATTATTTTGTACTACTTACCACTGGCATATCCAGGATTTTTGTAGGGGCTTGAGCAACCGTATGTGGTTGCAAAAAACAGGTCTTTCGATATAGGGGACGTTATCTTATAAATTGTTGTCGTGTTGCAAATCGACGTAGGTACATTTATTTTTGAGATCTGGATAGGGTGGGTCTTGAGCCTCGTAGTCCTTGGATCTGCCAGTGCTATTTTTTGCAAAAGTTATACTTACGTAATAAAGCCAAATGGACAAAAGTGGCATCTACAAAAACATAAGTAGTCATAGCTGAAGTCGATCGCAATCACATTACAGCTCCGATGATTAACTTGTAATGCCTCAAGTGTGCCTCCGACATTCCTGAAGAAACAAACGACTGTTAACCGTAATCAAACCACTGAATTATATCACATCTATATTAAGTTGTGCATTGTAGTTACGCATTGTTCCATAAGGTTTTACGGCTAGGAGCGGTCAATGTAACTCTGTATATATATATCTGTAATTTGTAGAAGACGATAAGTCTGTTTAAATTCCCAACATAACACGTAATCGATTCTTGTAAATGTTAAATGTAAGGAATAAAAATTAATGGTATACTGAGACGCCATTAAAAATATTACACACACAGCCATTTTTGCCATGGTGAATGTTAAAAAAATGTCTCATTATCACGTGAATATACTCTACGAAAATGTACTTGTCTGTGTATATAGATAGCGTGTGTAATGAAGTGAATAAATGATAAATTAGATATTAATGTCTTAATTGAGTGAAATGGTTATTTTCAATATGTTACATTTTATAAGTGCAATATTTACCTACATAGGGCTTGTGGTGGGGCGTGTGGTTTACGATTCAATTCAGATCGAAACATTTCAATAGAGATAGAATGAATACATTTATTCAAGAAATCGTGAAAGTTAAGATGTAAAGTAAAATATGTAAGACTTGTTAATTTAACGCACCACGCTTGTAGCCCCACTTTTTTGAAATATGGTGTAAAACCGAGAAAGTGAAATTTTAATACAAGGCCATACTAACACATAAGACACATTTTATTCATTTTTGATATATTAAAGTAGTCGGGAATCGAAGAAAACATGCAATGATAAAACAATTAATAAAATCATAACGTTTGTTGATATTATTGAATGGCTCAAAATTGTTGTTATTTTCTTTCTAAGCATTTGGCGACTTTATCTTTGTCGCAGTGTACAAAACTAGGCTACGGTACAGCGAATAATCCCTTTATCAAATGTAAGCAAAAATTGTTTGAAACCAATTATACAGTCATTTTTAATGCAGTGCAATTTTGTTTCACTTATTGACTTAACCATCTAAATTACCCGTTAAAAGAAATAAAAAAAAAATTATATAGGATTGTTTCATCAATTATTTAATGTGTTGAAATTATATTTAACTATTATTAAATCAAGTTCCGTTTAAGTCGAATAGAAAGTAAAAAAAAGACCCATATATGAGGTAAGTTTTTATTAGAATAGCAATCTAAAATATATCTATATAATTCTATACAGCTTCATAATACGGTATCCTTTATAATGTAATAAAACTATGAAGAAACGATATATTAGAGTAGCTACAGTGCTTACTAATTAGAACAAAAATATAATGGGGATTTCGCGTGGACGGTTTATCGTCAAAATAGTTTTCAATAATATATAATTTTCACTTCAAATTGTGTACAAGAAACTTTAAGATTTATTATTAATACCTGTATTGTTTTCGATTAGCATTAAATACAATTAATCCCTCCTTTTTGTACTCTTGGGTTATAAAGGGCATTTGTTAACCGTAGAAGGTAACACAGTATTTAAATACATGTGACTCCTAAAAAAAACCGCGTAGCTAAGCAATTGATGCGTCAATTTTAAAATTAATTTGCCTGATGCTCTTTTATTACATACCTAGATTCTAGTTCTAAAAGCACCTGAAGAGCGTGGTAATAAACTTCATTAGCACTTAAGGTGTTCTAATAGTGCTCCACAATAGATCACAATCATACAATCCTATATGGAGTCAGTGAAGATGTTAATGGGCTGCAGTGACCACATTACACAAAGAACAACAATACAATTTGTTAATTATATTACAAAACAATCGAATGAACATAATTATATAAAATAGACACTATGGCACTAGGATCATAGTGTATTTAGACGGTCGCTGAGGTCTTGGTTGAGGCGATCTACGTAAACATTGTCTTTTCGCTTCGGCAGAAAGTCAAAGGCGCTGGGTATTCGTTAAAAGCGTGCAATGGACATACAGCACTGAAAATAAATCTGAATTCATAATTTTTGCTTCAGATTAGCAGTTTTAAGTCAGAACCCACTGCATAGTAAACCATTAGGGCCTGTTTCCTGTCGCTCTGGTTTTGCGTGTAGCTATCGATTCAGAGTATTCCTAGTCGTGCCACACGCAGGCTCGTCATTACATGCCTGCTTCTTCATGTAAAGGCTACGGCAAGTTAATTCAGGCATGCGGGAGAGACATGGTGCGAACAGAAATGATAGAAAAAAGACCCTAATAGTGATCGCTGCGCTACACGAGTAGTCTTCGTTTGATATAATCTAATTGAGCTATTTTGGGAAATTCATATGGCGTAAAAGCACTTAACGTGTGCATTCATACGTGCACTAGTTCCCAGTGGCGGATTTACTAGCAGGCTGAATAGGCTGAAGCCTAGAACGGCAAATTTTAGGTGCGACAAATAGAATACAATGTTGTGGATTCTATTTCGTCAACCAATTTCTAACATTATTTTGAGGGCGGCAGAATATTTCGATCTAGCAACCTTTTTGTTGCTGATTTTTCCAAAAGGGCTGAACTTATTCAATTTCGGTCATGCCATTGAACAGGCTAGTCTACTGACGGCAAAATGTAAATCCGCTACTGTCTAACAGACTAGAAAATAATGATTATATTATATGGCTTTTAAACCATACTGCTCAAAATTGTTTTCAAAGTATACTTATATCCTAACAAAAACGTCTAGCTATCCATAATGAAACAAACTGAACATAAACTAAATAAACATGTTTTACCAATACATCCAAAATGTTTAGTCCAAAACATTAGACTTTAAATACCACACCGTATTAAAATCCAATTAAAATAGATCTATCAATAAAATAATCAATGTCATAAGACTTTAATACAATTTATTTGCGGCACTATAAAATATAAATATTAATATTAAACCTCCAATAAAATGTTATACAAATAACAAAATCAAAATATATATATGAACTTCAATTATTTCTTTTATTGAACAAGCCAAAACTTGGGAGATGTTGTCGAGTCAAATTTAATTTGACTATAAATTTATTACTATAATGGTAACATCATCGTATACATATTGCACTATTATTTTATCAAACCATTTTCTTGAAGTATTTAAGCTTTTTGATACAAATCGGATCTCTTACTCAACTTTTTTCTTACAATATTAAGGCATATACACACCAGCACGAGGGGATCACGCACGTACAAAAGAAATCGCAGCAAATTTCTTATTGAAACTATATTCATTAATATAACTTCGTTAAAACTTGCAGTATTATTCTGCAGACTTTGTAGAGGATCGAACTATGTCATCAGAACTATTGAAGTAATGAAAACACTGAACTTTATCTTACCTTTACTGTAGAAGTCTCAATTATAAAAGTGGCTATAACCTACATTTCAAAATAGGTAGCGCAAAAATCAATTCCATGGAGAAACTGCATTTCCCAAACCACAACCCAGGAACAACCAATTCATATTATTTTTAAAGTAACACACAGATTATTGTCTACCTTTATTATGATATAACTTCTTTTTTATACAACAGTTATACTTATGATTTTATAAAAATACATATCTCATTATAATTCGATCATGACAGAACGAATACTTGACAATATATAAATCCGGTACTTTTAAGTAGAAAAATACTTGGAATCTGTGCTGTGACCAAAATATCCCAAATATGAGGATAAGCAACACCAAACCTTGCTAATGAATTGATGGATAATCGTTAAACCCTGAATTCAATCATGGAATCAAATAGGCATTTTACATACCAGATTATTTCTTCGCGCGAAGTTTAACCAATGGTTTCTTCGCCTCTTTTCTAGCTGTAAAAGGTTTTTACCACAATCCCAAATCTAGACAAATCAGCGCTAAACCTGTTGCAATGATAATGTTACTTTTCAAAATTTATACTTTAGGTCCTCGGCATCCCAGCTTATCCAACAAATCAAATGTTCACCAAATTATAATTGAACTGATTACAAATAGTAACATGGTTGAGTGTGTTTTTATTTAATTTGTGGGATTGCAATTATTTATCCGAAATATTGATAGTTGTTCTGTATAACTGTCTTGCAATATGACTGTAAGATTATTGTGGTATTAAAATAGTAGCAGTTCTTAGCGCTGTGTATTGATATGAAGCAGTAACCCTATTTCTTATGTAACATGATGCTTTTAAGAGCTTCAATGATACTTTAAGGCGCAAACGATTATTTAAACTTGATACTGACCAACAACTTACATACGTGTTTTTCAAATACTACGAAATTTGATTATGAAAGACAAAAAAAAGAAATAAGCATTCAATTACATGGACTTGCGTAGCAACATTAGCCCAATATTTTGTATATAAAAGGTACATATAAATAAGGTCCATTCTAATTTATTCATTGTAATTATATTACGTATCAGTAATTATATATTGTCCTCTCAGATATACCTTTTTCAAGATATTAAATAAACAAACTTATTTTAATATCTAATAAAGTGCACCACAATGTATATGACTCATATATAAGATGAATAAATTAAGACTGCGAAAAATATAGAGGAGCATATAGCTAACGGCATTAAGTGGCCTTTGCAGTCTTTAAAAGTTCTTCATAACCAAGTTCCGTGGCATTTACATTATCTTACAATAATTTTATGTGGATAGCGTCCTCATTTATAAAACTATAAATATAATAATATATAGACCGTTACTCTGTTGCCTGTTCATAAAATACATCCTAAAATTACAATCAAACTAAAACTATGAAGCAGTAATTGATTACGTAGTTCATTTACGAAGGGTTCACTTCGACCACCGTGTCCATGTGTTGTGGGTGTGGCTTGAACTCCACTACTTCTTTCCACACCAATTCTGAAATTAAAAAAAAAACATAATCAACTCATGCTTATAAAAAAAAAAAAAAGTCAATTTTAAATAAAGAATTTAATAAGGATTCTTGTCATTTGTACATTTAAAAAAGAATTTGAATAAAGTGTACTAGTCATTTTTACGAAATTTTAAATCAAATTAGGTGGAGAAATACCTCATTTTCTACGTAACACGTCTCTGCATTTTAAAGTTTGCAAAGAATTTTCATACTTGCGCTAACCTACGTACAATAAGTAGGTACATAACTTTTATATTAAATTAATATGCTTGATTTCTTTAAATAAAAATAAAAACTTCATTATTAACTTGTTATTAACCTTTTATATGTACAATACATAAACATATTTAATTCTGTTTGTAATGATCTTGGAAACAGCTGCAGTAATTTTGACGACGTTCAGACCAAAAAAATATAAAACATAGATGTAGAGAATGTAAAAGGAGACGATTACGGTTGTGGTGAAAAGGCAAAAAAAATCTACATTATTGAAAAACGTGAATTATATGTAAGGCTAAGTCTAAGAAACTTCTGTTTTTTCTATATATTTTTGGTGGTTTACATTTTAGCTACCTAATTATGATTGATTCACTATATATTCTAAATAATCTACACTAATAAAGAGGAAAGATTTGATTGTTTGTTTGTAATAGGCTCCGAAACTACTGGACCGATTTGAAAAATTATTTTACCATTGGAATCCTACATTATCTCTGATGTACATAAGCTTCATTTTATAAGAGAAAAAAAGGGAACCGCCTGAAAATTTCGATAACCCGATGTATGAAAAAACTATGCGTAGCGAAGCACGGGTAGTTCAGCTAGTATCTATACTCTATACAAATATTATAAAGCAGTAGAGTTTGTTGTCTCAGAAATTACTACTTCGAATTGAAAAAAATATTTTTGTGTTGAATAGTAAATTTATCGTGGAAGGCTTTAGGCTGTATAATATTATGCTATATTTGTTTGTTTTTAATAGATTGTTCTTTGATTAACGCAGGTTAAACTGCGTGGCTCAACTAGTTCTAAATAAAGTGTTATAACTTAGCTTCTGACCTTTCCACTTGTCGACGGGCAGGTCCATGTCCTCGAAGCTCTGGTCGTAGGGTACGGACACGGGCTCGTCGGTGGGGTCTGCGTACTGAGACAGGTACTCGTGGGCCAGCGCCTGCTCCGCTGTGATGCGCCTGACCATTCAAGTTTTTTTGTAACATTAATAGAAGTACTTCTTTTATTAGACCATAAATGGATTGATAATTCATATTGATATAGTTATATATATACAAGAAACATACAATAGTAACACCATCACTCTATTTTTGTCATGAAGCAGCTTATGTATTTCATTGGAAGACTGAAGATACCAGTTACCTTGTATATAGAAAGATCATCTTCAGACGTGGCCCAGAGTAAGAGCCAGATATAATTATATATATAATATAATAGATATAATTCCGAAATTTACGGCCGAAACCAATGTTAGCTAATGTTAACGATAAAAGGACACAGGCTCTAGGTAATATATAACAAAAACAATGGGTTTATTTTCTGAAATAAACTTATAATTTTTGTAAACAAGGATATAGATGAGGAATAGGTCTTATAGAAATAAGATTTGTATATTACGAATACAAAACTGGCTATGTCTTACTATAAAAGCAATTGTTTGTATCTCGAAAAACGTAAATTTAAGAAGGCACTTTCGAGGAAGGAAGGAATTTCTGAGGCATTAGTATTATCCCTTTATAAATATTGAATTAACTAAAAACTATTGTAACTAACCTATAAAACTATTCTTAAATGAGTATAGTTTATTTTACATTTATAATTCAAATTCGTATTCGTATTTTTTTAAGATACGATAATTTCGCTTTCCGCCGTCGCTGTATAAGGAATAGACACGATAAATTTAAAACGTCATTTTTAGGGTTCCGTAGCCAAATAGCAAAAATCGGAACAATTATGGATTCGCCATGTTTGTCTATCCGTCCGTCTGTCCGTATGTCACAGCCATTTTAATCGGAAACTATTAAGACTACAGAGTTGAAACTTGGTAGGTAAGTGCATTCTAATAACCGCTTTCCGAAAAGTGTACAA
>DWNE01005843.1:0-13593 GCA_018249875.1 Cecropterus toxeus | reverse complement strand
AATCGAAAAACGTTCAATTATATGTATGTCACATTATATTTCTTTTAAACGCGGGTGAAACCGCGGGTTCAGCTAGTTCTCAATAAATAATGAACTTTGAACTTGAAAAAAAATACAGACGAATTGAGAACCTCCTCCTTTTTGGATGTCGGTTAAAAAGTTACCTACAACGAGAAATTCATTTGTACTATATCGTAAAATTTGTACATTATTTTAAAACTAAACTCGACAACGCAATTACTGAACGTGCAGTTCTACGAAATAGATAACACTTGTTTGGTCAGCCTTTAGTTAAATCGATAAACTTTATTATTCATGTGCATTGTACAGTCGCCTGACAATTGACGATAGGGATATTATTTTTGAAATTTCAAACGCATACGTTTTATAACAATGAAAATTTACATGCAAATGATTTTTTAATAAAAATGTCAGGTTGGATATTGTATCAAAATATTTTTTTTATGAAATCTGTCCACGTACAAATATGTAATTTTAAAATGTATGAAAAATAAATTATCTCTGTACTGTTTGGAATAACGAAAAAAATCGTGTTGTTTATATTATAGAAGTAGAAAACATATGAAATCTACCTGATAATAAGTAGTCATTGTTACCCATGGATATTTGAATTTAAGCCCAGGTGACATAAGGTTACTTACAGATGCGTTGTTCAGCCCTGAGGACTAAGCTTGAACCCTTTGTGTTAGTGTATTCATGTTTTAAGATCCTTATTTCTTATAAAGAATTTACAATTCACTTACTGAGAAAACATTTTGGTTATGTAGTACGTACAGAAAACAAACAAAGTTTACTTGGTAACGATAAGTTGCATTTTTTAAACCTACGATTCTACGATTGATTCTGAGTTAAAACCTTCAAAGCAGAAACAGTAACACGTAACGATGTTATTATAAAACATAAAACATTATATGGCGGTAGAGCCTCTGGATACAAAGCAAAAAAAAACATGAAAGGTTACAGTTTTTTACTAAATAAATCTGCGCTCTCGAATATTAAGGCGAAAGCAAAGGGATATTAAAAATATAAGCCTTTTTTTACTTAAACTTCTAATATACGAGTACTTCAAATTGAGCCAAATGATTATAGGACTATAAAACAGCCTGAGTTAGTTCGCCTATTAATCTCTGTAGGTAAAACCTAGGCAAGATATCAAAAGAACTAAATACCTCCTGCTGAACTACTCACAAATAGGTATAAAATGTTTTTCAGCAAAATTATTAAAAGCAGGAATCAGATGTTTCTCGGGCTCCGGTCTGTATTTAATTTAATAGGATCTTTTCAAGTTGGAGTCGGTTTCTCTTTGAGGAAAGTTACTTTGACGTTTCAAGAAGTTATGGGCTTAGAACTTTATTTATACGGTTAGATCTATACGTAACGGCCGTCTTTGAGTTTAATTAAAAGATGGCAGTGATTCAAATGTGGGTTAAAAGCTTTAGATTAAAAGTCTTTTACGCATATACACACTAAGATAACCTGGCCTAGATTAAGAAGTACGTGGCCTACCCCGTGTTTGGAACCGTACGATAATTATCGTACATGTACGATAATTTCATGTAGTAACGGACAATCTACGATATTACATTTTAATTGTACGTTAATTTTATATTGTCTGTTATGGGTGTAAAATATTTTGAGGAGACGTTGCTCAAAATATAATTATTCAGAGATGAACAATTTTTTGGTCGCCAAATATTTTGAGAACATTTGTTGCGAAATATTTTCAGATGTCGTTCTTTTTGGTCGCCAAAAGAGAAGACCGTGAAAGTTTTGTAGTTTAACGAAGCAAAAAAAAAAACGTCAAAAAATCGGAGGTGCTAACGTCGTGTTGTTATTGTACTTGTACGATAATTTGATGCAAAATAAGATAATTTATTTATTTTTATCAATTATTAATTTTATAGTTACATACTAAGCGCCAGTACAATTAAAAGCGACAACTACTTACAACATACAATTTACGGTTGTCATACGAAATTGCCTGGCTACAGGTCGGGAGCACTGGGCCTCCTCGCTACTGTCATTATTATACTTACGTTTAAACTAGCAAACGAGGTTCTTATGATCCGGTGAAAGGGTGTGGTTGTCAGCTCACTTTCATATGAGGCGACCATCTTAGTATTCGAAAGTAGCAACGTCTGTAAATAGGACCCCTTATATGAAGTTAAGAAAAAATGGTGCATGGACACACAGACACCCAGTCCCAGAACAGAATGCTAAACTCATCATTCACATTTCTATCGGCCGGGGATCGAACCCGGGACCCAATGCGTGTCAGACCGGTTGGGTGACCGCTCCGCCACGCGGGCCGTCAAAGTTGATGACTATATCCATTGGCCACTTTCAATCAGGTGGATTGCATGTTCGTTTGTTATTACTGTGTTATGTAAAAACAGGCAAGTGTCCCAGGCATCAAATCTGAAACAATTTGCATAGCCATCTAGTATCCACTGAGTCAAGTGTATCGTCAATGCATCTATTTGCGATTAATATGAATACTGGCTTCGGAATTCTTGTGAAGTCCTTGGAACTGCGGCACTGAATTATCGGTAATGGTTTAAAGAGAAGAAATATGGAATGTTTAGTTATTGACTCTTAGTACAAGTTTATTGCGTTTTCTCAAAACAATTATTGTTTACGTTTGGGCCCATACATTGAAATGAAGATGCACGTTGACGTATGCTATTACAATGCATCTACTTTGCGCTGAAAGGCGAAACGTAAACAATTATTATTTTGAAAAAAACGTAATAAATCGTACTAAGGGACTACTAAATACCTGATGTACTACTAAATACCTGAATTATATTAGAAGTCTATTAAAATTGTGAGGTATGTATGACGCAATTTAAATTTAGGTTTTCATGCGCATTAAAGTCTTACTTATGCAAAACGTCGCTTTATTTTCTTCATTTTAATTAATAGCAGAAGGAAATAACATTGCAGTTCAACTGTTACGACATCTTTAACTGCAAAACTATTAATTAGAGACGCGGTGAGGACTAAGTTTGAATGCCTTCATGTCCCATTATTGTCCTATTGCTGGACTCAGGTCTCTGAATTTGATAGTTTTAGGTTCATCGTGGCTGTCAAGTACGAATTGGTAGACTTCATACATCTTTAAGAACTTTTTTAAGACTACGGAACTAACTATGGAACGCCTTAATCTACATTATACAATCAGAACAGGTAATGCTCTAATCTTTATTTTAGGGAAAAACATGTTGCTAGAAAATTACAAAAAATCGACTCCTTTAAGACTTGCATTTACGAAATTCCGTCTATTGTTATGATTTGTTATTTGGTCTTTTTTTCTTATTCCTGTTTCCTGTATTCGAACTTGGAATAAAAAAAACCGTCACAATCGTCGCAATAAAACTATGTCTACTTACGAAGTAAACTATAACCTCCTTACAAATCCAAAAATAAAAGTATCCATTTAACTAATGAGTTGTGATCATCTTGTGTCTGTTTATCGTCTAATGCGTTCAAAGTGTACAAATACTAATACTAAAACTGTCAGAGAGAGACGCAACACGTCTGAATATAGCCGGCTTAATTTCTTGGCCTGTCTAATTAGCGTTTGACGCTATTAGTGAAGTGACTGAAACCGTTATATAAAATAGCGTGGAATATTCTGCGTTAAAAGTGAACTAGTGTGTTAAACTATACGGCATCTACATCTACAAACAACATCTACAGAGCTCAAGACTGCGTCATGCCCCATTGATAAATAATAGATTCATTTAGTCATTGTAAAATAAATAAGAGCTGAATTAATTGAATGAGAGCTGGGCAGTGCTAGCTACAAGATTCAGTGACAACGACAGTTGAATTTGTAAATTTTCTCTGGTATACCACTCTAACATTACGGTATTCGTATCGTAAAAATAGCGTCTGCTATTCGCTGTCTACACAGCGCGCTATTTACCCGCTATAAGCGACCATCACTAGTGTTGTGCGAGAGGGACGGCGCGTGGCAAGCTTCCAAGATGAATTTGATGTTCAGGAAGAACTTCAGCACTGAGAAGACGGTGTCGGTGAGCGGGGGTGGCGGGAAAGCTAAAGGGGCGCTCGGAGCAGGACGCAACGCGAAGCGACGGGACCGGGATAGGTACTCCTGCATGGAGGAACATCACTACAGGACCCATCTGTTCTTCTCGGCCCCGCGAGCCAGCGCTCAGTACAACGACGGCACAGGTAAACAGCTGTACATGTTCTATTTGCGCTCCAAACACATGTTTTGTGTCTCGTTCACAGAATTTAATTTGTCACTTACATGTCGGCCGGTTCCGGTTTGTTTGGGATGGACGGCAAACAAAATGCGTTTAATTTTATACGGTCGTTTATTAACTAACAATCAACCGTAACTGTCGGAGTAATGTCTATTCTAGTTGTCTAAAAATTTAGTTTATCTGTATTTTAAATTTCTTTTTCAAAACTAACGTGCTCCCTTATAAGGTATTATCTACCTTCTCGTAAAAATGCTATTCGTGCAAATTAGCTGTAAACAACGCACAAACAAATAGTTTAGAGATAGTGTTTTTATCGTTCAAGTGAGGTACATGTTTGGAAAATCACAGTACGAACTCACTAATTTTGAAATGATCTACGATTTTGAAATGATGATATAGGAAAAAAATGAGAACATAACGAGTAACAACGACCTTATTGTCATTTATGTTGTGGAAATCAAATTTTCAAAATAGCTAAACTTTTTTGCTGTAGTAAACCATGTCTAAATTGCAATAATAGACGTCACGAGCTCGTAAACAACACATTTTTATGTATTCAAACAATAGTATAATACGTATATAACCATATGATAAACGATCAAGAATCCGCTCCCACCCTTCCTGTTTTCGTAGCCAAATTCATCAATGCTACAATTGACATATCAAATTTACCAAAATCTGCAACAAGTGACAGATAAGATGAAATAACATATGTCATAAATACTAATCATTCATTTGGCGAATCGTCTGACAAATTAATGTTTATTTTCATAGTAGTGACTACCATATAAAGGAAACAAAAAAATAATATAAGTACTTAAATCAAGATTTTCTATCACTTTTCAAGCAGACCTTATGTTCTTGTTTAAGACAAAGAGTAAGTAATGTTTAATGTATAGAATAGAATTTTAAATACACGTTTTAAATATTTATTTTATTCGAGATAACCTAATAATGTACAATATTATTTTCCTAAATTAAATTAAAATAAATAAAAAATATAAATAAACAATAAATGAAAATTTCACGCCCCCTTATTCTCAAGATACTAGGTTTACAACTAAGGTACCTATGATTTTTGAACGTGTGTGTTTGAATTAAATCAATATCACTAATTCCGACGATGGAGGAACAAATCGTGCGGAAACTGCATGTTTGACAGATTCGTAAAAAATCTTTAAAGCGTTGAAGTCTACCAATCTAAGACATTTGGCTAAACTGTCCGCTCTTATAAAGTGTGAGAGTGAGCTAGTAGGTAGTATGACGTTGATGAATAGGTATATAAATAAGATTTGATTTTTATAATACTAAAGTAGCAAACGAGCATGCAGTCCAACTGATGGTAAATAGCCACACATGGACATATGTAATCAACCCCAAATGAGATAAGCCTTAGGTACCTGAAATTGGCCAAAATTGCGTTACTACCTATACCAGCGTATGTAGCGTGGTATACCACAGGACTAACTTTGAATACCACGGATAAGTATTCTCTCCCTTACCACTCAGACCAGAACAAAACACTGCATTTTTTTTATTTTTGTCTAGCGGGGACGCTGTGTCTCCTCAACTTTAGTATCAATAACTTGTTTTCTGTCTCTGTATACCAATAAATGTGCAATGTTTTATAAATCTATTTTGTCTTGTGTCTTAAGCCATCAAATAAATGTTTTATCTAGGTATCTATTAGTAGCTATTAGGCAGAATTAGGTTTAGCGGTAGAGTCTCCGAAATTGAACTAGGTATTTTAACACCTTCATATATATCGATATTAACATTAATTATATAAATTATGTTACATACATTTATTATGTTACATATGACAGTAAACAAATGAAACCATTAATAACTAGTGCACGCCAGTTTTAACTAACACTAATCTCAAAATAGCTATGAGTGCAATAACAGAATCCGATCCGCATTTATGTCAACGTAAATATTATATCGTTGAATATTTTGCCATTTCTGACCACTTGTGTTCCTCTTAACGACCTTAAATATTAAACCGTCTAATAATTCAGAATGTACGAATATGATGCAAGTAATCTCATATTACTAATATTATGAAAAAGAAAGTTTATGATGTATGTACAATTGTTACTCGTCGGCAAAATCGTCATCCAGGTCATCAACTACCTGTGAGCCATATTTAGCGAAACCTGACCAGTAGATTTAGCTAAATTTGGCACACAAGCAGTTTATGAACTGGATTAACACATAGAATACTCAAAATCACGATAAACCTGACCAAAGCGGGAATAAGCTAGTAAAGAAAAGTCGTTCCTATAAATGGTTTAAAAATCGAGACATATAAAAATACACAAAGAAAGAAACCAATCCGTTAAATTATCTGAACTGTAATATAGCTAAGACTTAGGTACGTTAGGTAGTTAGTTAAGAATACATGAGTGCCATACGGTTAGATCGCCCTAACTGGCATATTCATTTTTGATGCCCTTTTAACCATTTAAAGTTATTCAATGTGTCGTAATCCAAAAAGTTACTGAATAAAATTATGATTATGATATTATTATTAATTGATTATATAGGCGAGATATTAAAATGAGATAGTAAGATAAGATTGTAAAAAAACACAACCCTTCCATGCAGTCAGGTAAAATCACAGATGCGTGCTTGCAAAAATATAAAAAGATTAAAAGATATATTAATATTTCTGATAAACGCGACCCACGCCTGAAACAATTACCTTGTAACGACACTTTAATTTAAGCCATCACGCCCAAAATGCCTTTCAAAACATGCAATGGAAGCACGTAAGTTCTATTTTTGTGAGGCATTTGGGGTCACGATTATATTTGGCTCTAAGTTGTTATAATCGAGATATTATTTATTATGTATGAGTGATGACACTGCGGTTATAAAGGAAATTGTGACAAAAAACTGTAGTTCTACAATGATCTTAACGAATCATTCGTCAACCTTGGGTATATGACTACAAGAGGATGTAAACTTTCTTAAAAAGATAGAGATTAAGTAAAGTCACTGCGCTTAGCAGTGTTGTGTTAGTGTCTGTAGTATGAATAATTCAGCATGTAGATGCTGCTGGCCTCCTCTTGAATTAACCCCTTGGATGCTTTCATTCACACATCTAACATGTAAGGGTGTAGGGAGAAGTTGTATGGGCAGAGCACGTTAAAGAGCACGTAACTACGTTAAAGAGTTCCCGCACTTATATGAAATTGTAGATATTAAGACGTCTACAATTGTCTATTCTTCTAATACTTGTAATATTTTAACGGAGTGGCCTGTTTACATCAGATGAACAACTTATGGTTTACTAATTCGCTTATAATAAGTCATTATTTCAGCTTTTTTTAAAAATTATCAAAAGCTGCTAGTCATAGGCTTCTCTTACCTAAAATTACTCCGATCGCTCGTGAGCCTTTTAGCGGTTTCCCGCAAACTTAATAATCTTATCAGTTCACGGGATAGAAAGAAGAACTATGCTCTTATCGTTCAGATGTCCAGATGATTTATTCTCCATTTGAAGACTTTTTTACTTCAACTATACCGCAAACTACGTGGCTAGTCCATTGTACTAAATCTGCTAATTCTGAGTCTCCTGCAGACTTTACTAGAAAGAAAAATCTTCTCATTATTGTGTTATTGTTTCCAGAAAGATGCGGTCCAGTCCTCGGCGGCGGTACGGGGCCGGAGCCAGAGCCTCCGCAGCCCCTGGTGACGAGGGAGCCCTCGGTGTCGTTGCTGCGGTGGGAGAGGCCGAGCAACGACCAACGCCGGCGCACCGAGCCAGTCTCCCTGGCGACCCTCGAAAGAGACTGCTTCGTGATACCTGCCCACGCTCTAGAGCGGTTCCTGCCTGATGGCGTGCCGGTAAGAAACATTATTAAGTAAATAGAGTTCTGTTATGTGAATTGTTTGACCAATGGAAACTCAGAGCAGAGAAAGAAATGAAGCTTGACAGCATCTTGATTTTATACGATCTATTCCGATTGGGAAGTACCTAGAAAGAAAGACGAGTGTAACCGAAAGAACCTGAAAGATAGCATCGTGAAGAAACTTAAATGTAAGAGATTGGTCTATAATATTGGTTAAGCTAAATAAAGTTTACTAAAATATTGTTGGACTACGTGGTAGGGTAAGGTAAGGTATCTAAACTTTATCTTAATAATAGAAATAGACTGAATTACAAATATAAACTTTTGCTATGTAAAGACGTGTCTCTACATACATTGTACTTATGTCCAGATGAAAACTTATTTAGTCTATACAGCAAGTCAAACATTTTTTTCTTACGAATCTATATTTATTACATTTCCAGTTACCCGTGCCGCCGCCAACACCAGAGAAAGGAATAACAACAAAGAACGTCCCCAGCTCGCTCAGCATCCTGGAAGTAGCCGACCCCAAACTCTGCATCTTAGCCCATTTGATGAGCCCCTTAGAACCAATCGAGCCAATCCTAGAATCACCACTAGCCAAGCCCTTGATCAAACAAAAAATAGCCGCTGGGGAATTATTAAACGACGTTGCTCAAGCAAACACGGCGGTAGGCGGAATGCTCCTAGCTAACATGGAGAAGAACGCAGAATTCCCATTCATATCGTACTATGTGATAAACACCACACAGACAGACCCTTTGCTTTTCTACAATAACATGAGATGCGCTTCCCTGACCAAGTTTGATCCGAAAACCATTAGGTATTCAGCTGCTCACACTTTAGATTTATACAGTGAAGTGGCGATGATTTGCAGACCACCGTTCAACGACTTAGCTGGTGGTCCCAAAAAGTCACACACTCCAACTACTGGATTTATTATTAGTGTTTATAAGGTATGTTGATCTTAAGTTTTTTGTGGCCTAGTTTCTTAAATCTTCGCTGCCTCTAAATCTAAAGATTAAAGTAAATAATACCTAAGAAAACAAGAATGTTTTTGACTAAAGTACATAAGATAGCGAAAGTAAAATATTCTTACGAACTTTATAAAGTTTTTGTTTACTTGGAACGAATCCATGTTTTTTTAACATTACTTTCAAATGTCTATAAGTTTTAGTATTTCATTTATCACCAGATTGGTCGCAACCTTATCCATCTGATTTTATAAAAACCTTGAACTTATCTCTGTATAAGAGCTCGATCTCTTGGACCTGCGCCTAATCTAAAATCAAACATTCGTTTTGGTCTTAACTCTATCTTTTACGACCTTCATTGCAATAGGATCACCACACTGATCTGACTCGCAGTGGATTTCGAGTTCGAGTCCCGGCCAGACAGATATCTGAACGAAGAAATTAGATTTATTTCCTAGGTCTGGATGTTCGTGTATTCATTTTTACCTTCTCATAGAACTCTGCAGGCATTGTCCTAGTATGAGACCATAAGTGTAGAAAGCGGTTTTGTATTTCATTTCAGGTATTCGAAGGAGACGACGGCGAGCGTTTCGAGAGGAACTGGCTGTACTGGACTGGAGCGCGGATGCTATACCGTCACCTGCCACATTCCGTGGGCATGAGGAAGATAGCCCTACACAAATCCGTCGCAGCGCATGGCGATAAGATGTACCTCCTCGTTTGTGAATGTGCCAATCTCCTGGACGATCTATCTGGTGCTGCCATGTTGATAACAGCTTTGCGTGCTCGGCTTTGTGGGTACACGGGGCTGTATAGACCCATACAGACTTTCTAGTAAAGGGCTCAGGCCTACGCGGCCTGGAATGTGCTGTAACCTTGGGACATCTAGCACAAGTGAGTGATGTGACAAGAAAAGTGAATTGTGAGATGAAAATCGGTATATTATGAAGATATGATATCTTGATGGTTGAATACGAGAGTAATTCTTTTTTATTCTAGCATTTAATTTAAGCTGCTTAAATTTACATAATACCTAGAGTAAGCTGGCAATGAGATTTTGCCTAAAAATCAATTCGGAATAAAGTTTAGATGTAAGGTTGGAATGGACCTAATGTAGAGAATATGTATAGGAAATGGCCGTAAATCTTTAAGTTATTTGCGTGGAGCTTGCAGATCTTGAATCGGTCTCTTTTGCTGACTTAAAACTCCCAGACGTAGTATATGCGTAAAACATTATTGAGTAAATGTCCGTTGTTTTGGAAGCTGCGTGTGGTTTATCACAGAGCACGGGGACAGCGCGGGACTATTTAGCCTTCTTATTTTAAGCAAAGATCCGTGCCCAATTGAAACCTGTAATCGATTTTTGATATTAATTGGAAAAAGTACGATCGTAATACTCAATACCCGCTATCTGAAAAAGTCAAAAGACTTTCAGTTTGAATTAAACGGTGTTAGGATGTCTCAACGATACTAGTAGGTCGTTACTTATTGTGACGTCATTGGACCAAAGATCTAGATTTTATAAGGATGCCCCAGCCTAAGAGATTCTTGTGAGCAGCTGTTTAAATGTTTCATCACCTAATCACTCGCTTTGAAGCCCATGATAATAAACTTTAAGCTGGTAACTTATCATTAATAGTTAAGCATTAGACAAGGTAGAAACCAAGAGCAAAATCCATACAAGATACATTTAGTAGTGTAATCACAACCGGATCTTCGGATCTTGTGAAGTGTTACGGTGTGCCGAACAAACTTGGCCTTTACACTACCGTACACGAAAGTAAAGTTAAGCATATTGCACCCGGTAAATTCGCTTTACTCCTTAGGTAAGTATTTCTTCTAACTTTAGTTTGTTATCAAATTTTAATTTAAAATCGTTCTCGCTTCAATCGCTATTCGCATATCTCCGACGGTGTGACTAGTAAAGAATTTTTCACACGTCTTCCTCATTTAAACAAAAAGTATTTTACCTATAACATTTTCGAATGGGCATCGAAGCGTATCGTGTTCTAATACTTCTAAAATGTATATACTATATTATAATAGTTATAGTTAGTAGCTACTATTTCCTATTTAAGTCTTTTAGGTAATAAAGCTTATATTAACACTTTTACCTTCGTAACAATCACGTACCTAGGAAATATTTTTAAACTAGAAATTCTTATTAAGATTTTAACTAAATATATCTTTGACTTTGTTCTAATTACTATATTTCAGCTTATTTTCGTAATTAGAACAGATAGTGTTACCAGAAATAATGAAAAAACTGCCAATATCTCTAATATTGAAAGCGAATTCGTTTCCAGAAACTTCGTGTTCATGATTTCAAAGTTACTATGACTAAATTTTAACTACAGTCCTTTGAACTTGATTCTATTCCATAAATATTTTTAAAATCCCACACTTTACGTGTTATAATAAAAAATAATAAACTATACGACAATGCATAATTGTGGTGATCATACTTACTCATTTTCTCATTTGCTAAGTGATAATGATCACTCTACTGATACCTAAGTATTTGGCACTCTATGTTTATATTTTTTTAGGGTAAATACCCCAAAATATATTATGTTAAATACTCATAAATATATTAGGGTAAATACCCTTAAATAAATTACAACCTTGTTTACGATTTTTTAAACATTCGATATCATTAAAACCTTAATGTTATTCACCATTTAACGTGCGTAACATATACCTTTAATTTCCAGGAAAACCTACACTTTCCGACATATCACGGTACATATCATATACAAATTTCAGCCACCGTTTCAAATATAGGTAACTTATTGGGAAACTGTAATAAATGAACACATACCACTGTACGTATGATATATATAAAATACAACAATATGATAATGTCCCGGAAGAAATAAACTCATATTGAGGTTGATAAAGTTCAACAAAAAGGTGTAAGATTGATTTTCTGTTGACACTTTAGGGCGCTTACATACAACGCCGCAACGAAATCTGCACCGCTGCGTATGTAATCGCCCTTATTTTTGTTTATTTAAATAAATAATACCTCTGTACCTCTTATAAAAAGGGACATAACTTGTGTTATATGAAATTGCTTTTGAAATATATTAGACAAATACATATTTTTACACATATACGAAAGCGTCACACAAAATTTAATTATAATGTTATTCTCATTAATTATTATCAAACACAGATCATTTGGTGTGATATTATATAAATAAAAGGTATTCACCAATATCAAAAACAAAGATAAAATAAATAAAGTTGATAGTTTCATGATATATCACTTTTCACAGGAGGCACAGATTTATTGTTCATAAATTGTATGTACATTAATTTGTTCGTATATTAAATTGTTATGTGTATATTAACTTATGTGCACTAGAAATAACGTTTACTATTTTAACTGTAAACATTTACCACGATGAGTCAATCGATAGAGCATAAAAATAAAATTAGTTGTTTCAATATAACATTGTTACTATCTTAAAAATAAATATATTGATGATTGAAGTAATTTGTAAGATGTGTTCAAGTTTAACTCCACCATCTTGCAGGAGCAGCGTAGTGGAGTGTGCCAAGATGCGGGGCGTATGCGTTTTTAAAATGTGTTCAATTAACCTAAAATTACCTACTAGGTATTTTATTGGAATCTTAGTGACTTTATTATAAGAATTACATACCATCCTACAAAGGTATTATAATTTAAATAAGAATTAGATGCCTATATACAGGTGATTGTTGAGAGCAAGAAACATGACCAAAGGGTTAAATTATAAGGTATTGTAAAATTATGAGCATACCTAATGTTGTTTAATAATGTTATCGAAATTTATGCACACCTGTAGATATTAGAAGCTTATTGCAAATGTTTAGAATTATGGCCTTCTGCACACAATTTATAAAGAAATAATAAAATTAGTGAGTTAAATATATGATAGTAATGAAATAGATTATTATGTTGAAATTAATAAAATTTGTAATAAAAATATGATGCATTCTAAACAATCGTATTTAGAAAAGAAGAGATCACACAGATGTAAAGCTAAGCTAAATAATTATAATCATTTTTAAGCAATTTAAGAAGCTTAAAAAGGCATGATTACAAAATTAAAAATTTGTATTTTTTGTATGTGACGATTATTGTTTGTTATTTTTATTATACCATGGCATAAAATACGTATATTGTCAATTCAATTTTCAATTATTAGTCATAATTAATTATTTTGTTATGGTGCTAAATCCTGTCAATTTAAAGTAAGTAATAATCCATACAATCTTTAAAAACCTTGATTTGCTAAAGTTATATTTATGTAGGTACGTGAACAAAACATACATTTACTTTTTTCTAAAAGAATAATAATAATTAAATGTATATTAATATTTAAATCTACTTTGGCACGTTTTCCAATATTTATAAATATTTGTCTCCTACGCTAAGGCAAAATACTTTAAAATATGTCATAAATAAAGAGAAAAAAGTTTTGTAAAGACAGATATTATTTAACTATTATTTTT
>DWNE01005842.1:0-13595 GCA_018249875.1 Cecropterus toxeus | reverse complement strand
ACACAAGTGAGAACTACTACATATTTGCATACGTTTATAATATTTCATTTATCGTTTGAAGACTATTTTTCCTTATTTTTATTACCTGACTTTTTACAGTTAAATTTGCTCAAGCAATTGAAAATTAGTACTCTATTATAGCATTTCCATTTTACACAACTTTTTATAAAAGTTTAGATGTTATTCAGCCCAGGTCTACATTGATTAGTGTGTCTATGCTGTATCACGTTCTCATTGTTTTCTATTAACGTTTATTTTTCAGATGGAGGTGGACAGCGAAGGCGTGGCCATCGGCACGTCAGCGGAACAGGGCGGAGCGCCTACGACGCCGCCCAAGCAGAAGGCCAAGTGATCCGTGCGCGGAGCCCTAGCTCGCAACGAGTATGGGCCCCTTAGATTTCATAAAGCTAACTAAAACCACATGTCAACTCACAAACATCAGTAATTTAAATTAATTCAGTGGCGTAGCGTTTCGGCATGTCTTCGGGATATCTGCATTATTTGCTTTTTTGTATTATAAAATCGGTATTCTGTTGCGCCCCTAGGCGGCACACTTACAGACGAAATTAACAGCCCCAGACGTCATGAACTCACGGTACGCCACTGAATGTTGTGATGAGGTTTAAGATAGACTAGTGTCTGTTGGGATTGTTTTGTTGCATCTCTCAGCACACATACGTGTCTTGGTAACTTGTGTGATAAAGTGGTATGGACTAAGTGATATTGCTCATAATAACCCATTCATGCTCTCTTACTGAATCATGAATGTTAAGGGTGGTAATAAAGGACACTCATAATCAATGAAGGACATTAATTAGATAACCGTCTCCTTGTGAATAATCATGAAACCTGCGCGATTTTTCACAACGAGTAGATTGAATCTTCTGTACAGTTCATTACAATATTATAAGTGACATATGTTTTAGTATACACAAAATACAGTGTAGTTACTGGACAATGTGTTTTTTAATATTATGATGCATATGAATAAGATATTGGGTAATTGTAATCTACTTAACTTTCTAAATTATCAATAGATTATTTCAGAACATGTTGAATTAAATGTATTTATATAAATAAATCACTTTTTTTCGTAAATTACGTCCACTTGTTATTTAAGTATTTGTTTTTTTTCAAAGTAAACATGAAACAATATGATGTCAAAAAAGTGTCTTTTAGAATCATAGAAGCCATTTTTATATAATAACATGTTACTCAGTAATATTAGGTTTCCATTAGGAGATAAGTGTAAACTAATTGATGTGGTGTATACTTTATAGTAAATGACAGACATGTGTCATAAAACTTCTTGGTGTGGCACCAAGGTGCTGTGAACATACAAATATGATTCGGGACACACTTTTATTTTTAATGGAAAACTGCTCCACATTATACGTTTATAAATTTATGCGGAATATCGCCGCGTAACTCGCTTTTGTTTGGCAATTACTGAATTTAACATATTTTAGTGATGTGCCTTTACACATATGGCAATGAGCCATAACCTGTTATGAGCGAAATGTACACATCTTTCGCGAATTTATTCGCAGATTTCCCGGAATATACAAACATTCGACCGAAATCGTAACTGTATAAACAGTAATAATACATAAATAGTCTACTGCCGCCGTAAAGTAATACAGTAATTACAGCCGCCCAGCCGTAAGGTTATTAGTTTTTTGTATTTACTGCAAGCGCGAAGTCCATCTGAGGGAGCACTCGGCGTTAATTATGAATATATTATTTACATTGTTATATTTGAGTGAACATATTACGTTTTCATCACTAGCCGTCGTTATGAGCTCACAGCACCTTAATGTGAATAAATGATCACATGTACCTGTTTAAAGCTGTATTGGTTCGTCTCAACAGTAAAGTTCGCTTTGCTGCTTATGTCTCAAATCTTTTGTTAATATGGTGCAAATCAATGTACAAGTAGTGGGATGGAAGTAGTGACTAGATTATGGATTAGTATCTATAATGGCCATTGTCATGTTTTTTGGATGATTGCGTTGGTTACAAAGCATATTATGTTCCTGAATACGACAATGTGTAGGACAGATGTGATTGAATGTCAGTATACGCGTTAGGAAAACATTAAAATTATGATGTGTAAATAAGTATTTTTAAGATTTGATGTTAGATATAAGATTGTAATTATTTTAACTACGATTACTGATATCCGATTTACTAGAAATATTTAATGGAAATCCAGGCTGCGTAGAACTGTGCGTATGTGCTGCTAAGTTATAAATTGCCTTATAGTCCAATATATTGTCATACAACTGGGATAGATATGATCTTATTTGGACTAAACGGGGATGAAAGGTCCATCCGAATTGTATATTTTGTGAAAATTCGCCTTGTACGTCGCATCAGCAGTAATACTAATATAGTAATTCCTTTAAGATTGAGCAATACACACTGCTTAAATTCATTCATAATAATGCTTGGCCATCTTAGTTTAGAACTTTTCATAGTAACTAAGTTTCTAATATTCCTATGATAATATCGCTTTTTATTGTATATGTATATTGTATATGATCTCTTTGTCTTATAACTGGATACGACGTGTGATAGTGTTAAAAACTTTAAGATAAGTCTAATTTTTACCATAACAACACTTGCCTTAAGGAATAATAATATTAGTTGTATCAAATCGTATACTCGCATGCTTAGAACTATTACATATATATCAGAGTGTAGGTGTCTGAGGGATGTTTTGGAATTTATGACTAATAAGATAGTTTTATATTTTCAATATTTAAGAGATAGTGAATAGAAAGTCCATCTAGCTGTTATGATTTTACTGTCTATTTTGTGTGTAGTTTCAAGTAATTAATGAAATAGGTGGCTTAAGATTTTATCGACCATGTTCAATATGGAATAACTATTTCTGGATTTTAGAATAACTTTTCTCTTACTTATTTAGGCATACAAAATTTTAATATATCGTTTAAAACACATAATTTGTTATACCCTTTTGGGGGCAACCTTGGAACTTGAAGTAGACTTTGAGAACCCTGGTCAACTATGTTTCGAGGATTCTTCTTGGAACCATACAACATCCTATTTTGTGTTTTTTTTTGTCGCCCGTCGCTTACAACAGTGACAGTGAGCGACGTAGACGTAAGCTTAAAAAGCAATAATATGCCATAGTTAAAGTTGTAGCAGGGTTGTTTTGTAGAGAACGAATCAAATTTAACATATTTTCGAACAGAATCACGCTTATTCTTTTTTACATTTCGATGTTCTGTTAACTACAAACTTTTCATGAACAATTATTTCGTTAATCATTTTAAATTAGCTTATTTTAAATATTGGTAGGCACAGATTGATTATATTTATAGAAGAAATAATTAATGTTAAATAATGACGATATTTTTGTACCCGTGAAAGAAAACACTAACATTATGAGTGATGATGTGAAATAATAAGCATATTTCATATTACTTATTTTTAAATTTTATTCTAGTTTCTTAGTGTATTAAATTAAATACAATTGCTTATAACATTACTGATATTAGTTAATATAAACATCACGAATGAGATGAGTAATTTCGTATGGTACTGAACCGAAGATGTGGTTACCGATATTATGATCATAGACAGTGTGTGTTATCTTACTTGTACATATTTGTTCGAAATATAAAGGAGTGGCGAAAATGTAAGAAACAGCGTTATTTTAAATTAATGGATGTGCCCTGTCTTATTGCATCTGTATTAAAAGTTAAAACAGCTGTATTAAATTATGTGATAAATATTGGATTCAAGTAGATACAAAACGAAAGATCGCAGTTTATAAATGGCGCAGACATGTTTTTTCTATTGTATCGTACAATTACAGTGTGTGCAACAATTTGTGACATACTTTTGTAAGATAAGCCTTAGCTTTCGATGAGGGCGCGTCTATTGATTTAAATCGGTGTTAGAGTTTGTAATGCAACGATTAATAATTGACCCTTAATTCCTTATACTTGGTTCAACTTTCCTTTATCCTGGTTTTGATTCAGAATTACATCCGCCTAAGGTGTGAGTTAGAAATGTCTTATCCTAATTGTACATTGATTTTAAGTAGTTTTTATTTTATTATACAAAGTAAATTACGTGTTATGAATTATCACTTGACATATTTTTAATTTTAAACTATTTGGGTCATGGGTTTAATATTTTTTTTCGGGGCACCTGTAAATAACAATAGTCGAAGCCAATCTTATGAACATCTGGTTTACATAAAATAGTGTGAAGTAAGTGTAATTTACAAGTTTGAGTTAGGTCGAGCTAACCACTCCAAAGAAATCCACATAATAAAGTCATCTTATTTATTGATGCTAATTAGAGCTAGTAGGAATTTGTTACAGAATTAAATTATATTTATTAGAATTAACGTGTTCTGTATATTAAGCATATCAATCAGTTTGGGTTAAATGAAGTGTTTTTTTTTAATTAAGTGAAAGCTCAAAAAGCTGCTGCTCAGTATCTAAAACCTGACAGCGATTTTTAAAACGATTATGTTCTTTTTTACATTCAGCTAGTTTGAATTTAAGAATATTTAATAAATAAGTATGCATTACTTTGGTGTTTTCATTTGTTATTATTATTATTACCTTTTTTCTTGTTATTTAAGCAGAACACCCACTATTATAAAACGTTTGTATAAAAAAAATAGAATATCGCGTAGATCTAAACTTGGTTATATCACGTGGTTATATTGTATAAGTATTATGTCGAAAGTAGGACGTCATTATGTTTGATAACTAATTACCATTTCATTTATGTGAACTCTACGTCTAAATAAAAAATGCGTAACATTTACTAATCTATTTATAGTTAAAGTTAATTATTTGTTGATGCCGAATGTAGTTTGTAGTAATCACCTTTTATTTTATACTAGACATACAATGTGTTTCGTCTAAAGTCATAATTAACAAAAAATGTATATCTCTGTCAGTGTCACAGAAAGTCAGAGCACTACCAGAGCAAAGAGTAACTTTACAAAAGATAACTTTCTCGGATCTTATAAACACTGGTGCAGTATCAATTTCTATGACTTCGCGAGTTTTTCGAGCTCAACCGTTAGGGCGGTTGCGATTAGCAGAATTAGATGATGTATCTGCTATCCTAGGACTTGTCAATGAATCCATGTCAAAGAACTTTCGGGTTTCGGTTCCTTCTGATATAATATATCTTATGTGAGTAAAGTCTAAGATCAAAATTAGCCGGCATCCACATGGTTTTTCTCCTTCACGCTAGAAATAGGTGTGGCGTTGGTACATCCCCGATAAAACCATACTCGTTCACCTTTTGAAATGATTTGATAATGGCTTACGCACATTACAATTGCTTAGGTTTTAGCTTTGTGATTTGTTCTAGAGAAAACTGCGTACTTTCAATTTGTCAGCTGGACGTCAATGAAGTCATAGTTGGTTTTCTGGCAGCGCGAGATTATCCAGTCGTGCCTGCTCTACACCCTGGAGCCTGGGAAGATTTTGTCTGGACAAAATATAAGTTAATATAATTTTGCTTATTGTACACGACTCTGTGATGGTATTGCAACATTTTGAAATCAGCAGGTATTTTTGCGGCAAAATTTAACAGGATAGTTCTTTTTCAGCATTAAATAGGAATTATAAAATTAACAACAAAAATAAAACCAATATTTTCTACTAAGTACCTATCTAATACTTTACTTTTCAGAGCGATCGAGTTAAACGCCAGAAACACTTTGTTTATACACTTATTATGTTGGAAACCTATGTACGCACGTGAAATTGTGGATAACATGTTGAAGTCCATATTCATGAATGATCCTTACGTTCATCATATAGCCATGATGAAATCTCTGATAAGTTTTCCATGTAAGTTAAGATTTTATATAGTTTAGGTACTTCAGTTTTAAAGATACTGTAATTGTTATAATGTTCAACATGGTTTTCTATTCAATAATATAATTTAATAAATATTATGTATATATATACATCTACAACATCCCTACTAATTATCAATGTTACGAATATTTAAAAAATATTGTATAGGCTTCCGATAAAGGATACCCTATAGTTTTAGATACATCCAGTTAAATATATTATTATTTTAAGGAGTTGCAAAAGAAAAACAAATAAAAATGAATTGTGATTATAATTCATTAGTCAAATCATGTGGTTTAAATTTATTAGTATCTAGTATCTAATCGAGCATCTATCTGGGCATTAGGTAAAACACGTCCACTGCCCCCGGCAGATTAGGCTTTTATTAGCTAACATTGGTGCATTACACGCGCATGTACAGCTTACTTTTGTTATTACAGAGTTCTAACTGCCATGTATTTTCGTGAACCATAAAGATTCATAACTAAAGTCTAGTTATGATTTGAGCAAGCTAATAAATAGATTTATATAGATTTGTTTACCTATAGATTAGTAAACCTATATCCGGTGAAATAGTATGTTTTTAACCGACTTCTTTAAGGAGGAGGTACTCAATTCGTCTGTTTGATACATCGAAATGGATGGTTAGAGTGGACCGATTTTGACGATTTTTTTTTATTTGAAAGGTGTTGCTTATGTTTTGTTACCGTGGCTGCAACAGATTTTTTTTTCAATTGTAGGTAAGCTGGTAGTATGAGTAGAAATTTAATTATATGGGATTAAGTAGATACATAAGTAACTCATAAAGCTTAGTGGTTAAAACTCGGCCTTTCTCTTGGGGGTCCAATCGTCGAATTTTAGGCACTCATCTTTTGATTTTTACAAAGTTATGTGCGTACCTAGAAATTATTGGAGAAAGAAAACTTGGAGACGAAATCTACATGTTTTAGATGTTGTGTGATGATAGGTACCAATTCGCACTTGGCCAGCAATGGGTCCATAATGAGACCACTAACTTGGTGTCATGTGATATGATTTTTAGTGTTAGTTCCTGGACAGTCTCGTTCAGAAGGTTCGTTCAGGCGAGTACAGGGATTAGAGCGTGGAGTTCCCGGGGATCTGCTTCCCGCCCTCTGCATTGCTGACCGTACGGAAGTGTGCCCTCGATTAAGAATACGGAGGGCTGTGTTAGTATATTCGCTTATCTTAACTTGTTCTTTGTTGTTGTTAATTAACTTTACCCTTGTTGTTAAGCAAGATAGCAAATGAGCATGATAAGATAAGCAAGATTCATATAGAGCAGGTGTTCTATCTGAAGTCAATCACAGATGCCTTGCTTATCCCGAGGACTAAGATGGTCGCCTCGTAAATAAGTGAGTCGGCAACCACACTCTTACAACGAAACGTAAGAACTGCTTCACGCTAGAAATAGGTGTGGCGGTGGTGCCTCCGTGGTCGAACTACCCTGTTTTTATCACCTGACAACCTTTGCCACCTATTTACCTACCTAATATAATTTAATATAGAATGATCATTCTTTTTCTCTAGCGAGGTGTAAGTGAAGCTAGACCTAGGTATTTACTGATATAATTAAATATAAATGCTTGTAATAATTTTCTTTGATTTTGCTACACAGCGAAGAAGACAACGATGATATAATTCCTATAATAGAGCATCACTCGACTCGCTTACGACAATTATACGGCGACTTTTACGTCAGTGAGCTTATTTCACGTCACCCTGAATCTGAAAGAGTTCTACTTGTGTGTGAGGTGACTGATTTCTGTACCTATGCTATTTTTTTCTGTCATGGTCCTACTAAGAGGGGAATTAATTGCGATTAAGATCAAGTCTTACGTGATGTTTACACATCGCGTGTTAGGATTTAAGCATATAATTTCAATTAAAATAATACAGCGATAGTAAGTAATAGCAAGCTGCTCATAAATCTAATAGTACGGCCGGAGCGATATCTGATGCCTCTTGAAGAGTGGACATTGGATAGCACTTTGGGACACAATCCTAGTAATCAACTATTTAAAAATAATAGCGAAGCGCCTAGGAAACAGGATAGTACGGTAGGTACCTAACCGCGGGGCAGAATGTTGTCCCGGGTCCAGTGGTATAACATGGAAGCCCCCCTTTTCCGCACATTATTTCCAGTATAACATAGGACCATCCGTTTTGTTCTTTAACAGAATAACCAAATACTTAAACACTCCACTCACAACTAATAAGTGTCCTAGTCAAACATTGAATCCACAACACGTACTCACTTGCATAACTATCAACCACGAGATCAATCCGTTAGATCCAGTAGCCTATAAAATAAATAATAGGTACATTTGCTGAAATGTAATATAATATTAGTATATTTTTTATATTGATTGATTTCTCGTCAGCACAAAGAAGTAGCGGTAGGAGTGATGTGTCTCAATACACAAATAAATTTTGAAGCGTTAGAAGATAATTTTGAGCTCTCGCCATTCGCTGGATTGAGACATTTGGACAAGCTACCGTATTTCAAACGCAGCAAGGACATAGACTCCACCTTCAGGTTAAGGTTTAATTAATTGCTTGTTTTGTTTCCATTTCATATTTAAGTAATAACAACAAATAGTTAATATTATTAAGCAGATATAGCTGTCCACTTGATAGGAAGTGGTCACAGTCGACATATTATGTCCCATAGACATCTCTAACTACACACTATACACCTATTTTTAGTGTAAAGCAGAAACGTATCTGTGATCGACTTCAAATAGAATCCTTGTTCTATATGAAGTTGATTACAGATGTCCATGGACGGCAGTAACCACTTACCATCAGGTGGACTGCGTGCTCGTTTGCTACTTCATTACTATCACTTATATATAAAAAAACCAAAACCTTATAGAATTGGAGTTCTACTTGAAGCTGATCACAAGTGTATAACTACTGAGGTCTAAATTAATCCGCTCGTATGTAAGTCAGCCGGCAACACAAGGGAGCGCTCGACTCATGCTCAATGACTCACGCAAGAAATAAATGTAAATAGGTAGTACCTTCCAGAGTTCTGGTCCTACCTTACTGGTTCCTTGCGAATCTTAAGTAGCTTGCTTACTCAAAGACTTGCTGAACTTTGATCATCAGCAGCACTTATATTTATTTGTTTCATTTAATTTCTAACTTCCTTTATTGTTTTACTCAAGTCTTCTAGCAAGCAATACAGTTTTCGATGCAGTGCCCGGCTCCGCCAGCAGCTTTGAACCTTCCACATTCTCAAGGGAGACTAAGACAAGGGTAAGCCGAAATGTGTTTAATTTAATAATATACTACAAGTATGTAACTAAATCATATATTAAAGGCAGTAAACAATGTTAAATGCAACCAAAAATGTTTTGTTTGTTTTATGTTGATTAACTGCAAGTTATTAGTTATTTTATTTACTTACATTTACTTTTGTTATAATGCATATATGGCGGTTGAGCGGTAAAAGGTAGGTATTTCAAATAACCCAATTTTGCAATGGTATCTATTCTTGTAGGTGACTTGGCAATTCACTGAAGATGAGTTCAATCAATTAAAAGCAGAAAGTAAGATGTGGGTACAAGACCATTACGGAACGTATACCCAACTGGACGTCCTTAACCTTCTCGAGGATGATGAGGAGGAACTAGAGTTTGATATCATTAACATCGAAACAGATCTTTTGAGACTCCCTCGGCTGCTTTCGCACGATGAACTAATGAAAAAGGATATTGGGTAAGCGTGGTAGAGCATTTTGATTACTTAAAATAATTTATCTACAAAGGAAGTGGTGATGGGTTGGCTAAAAGTAGTAAAAAGTATTAGATTAGAAGACTTAGTTAATATTATACTCATATTATATTCTTAGTAAATATTAGATGATTGGTCGAACTGAAAGGCTGAGTGGAGGGAGGATCGTTGAAGAAGTTTGGGAAAAAGGTCAACTACTATTCATAATGGTGAAGTATCATTATTGGTTAAAATGTTTTTATTTATGAATTAATTCAATTCATGAATAGGACCTTTAAAATTAATTATTAATTAGTTTATTTCCGCAGCTCCGCTCGCGTTGGTCTTTTTAGCACGATAATGAGTAGGTATAGATACCTACTTAGCTTTATGTTATTCTAGGTCATAAAATATTTGGGTGCTAAATTTCAGCGGAATCCTACCTGTAGATTTTGTCGTCAGATTTAACAAACTCCTTTTATGGGCGGTTTCTAAAAGACTTATATAAACGCACTAAATATTATTTTCAACTATTTATACCTATTTGTAGTCTCATGGACGATATAGCGAAAGTGTTGGATAGTAGAAAACACAGGGATTCTTTATCTGATGTCGTACATATAAAAGATAAGAAGGAGAAGAAATTACGTGAGTACTATTTAATGAAATGTCTTTTTAAAATTCTGTCTTGCATACCCAAAATCTGGAATTCTAATGGTATTTTATTCTACGACGATAAAATAAGTCTTAAATAAAGATATCCTAATGAGCTTAAATTTATCAGGTATACTGTTGACTCAAAGCTCTATTTCGTTAAATATTTGTAAATACATATTAATATTTTTTTTTGGAAAATATATGAAAAAATGCTTATAGTTTGTGTAACATTTTTTACGATTCATTAAGTAAAATATCAAAAAAACGTAATATTATTTTCAGCGTCAATTTTGTCCTCGAGTTCCCAATGCAAGACACCGGAGCCGACAAGATATTCCGGATCACCTAATGCATTTTTATTGGAGTTATTTGCCATTCATCAAGATTATGATGAACGGTTTGTTACAAGAAATATATATTATTTACCGATCGACTTAATTGTTCCATTACTGTTTTATTAAAAGAAACACTTATCAGAAAATAGTTTTATTTTTATTTAAAGTAGGTACCTACCTACTCGTACTTTCATTCACTTTAAATTAGAAACCGCGTAATATTTAATGGACTTATTAATAACTTAGTTTTTTTTTTTTTTATAAATTGAATCTTGATGATGTATATACTAATTTTACAGATATGGATTTGATATGTTGGAAGCAGCTTACGAGCTCTTTCCTGACAGAGATTATTGCATTATGTGTCTCCCATCCAGCCATACAAGCTTTCCACTTCTTGAGCATTTTACGGTAATGTTTATTAAGTACTTTATTAATTATATCAACGTGTGTAATTACTTATACAGGAATAAGTGGATGCATAATCTATAGAATCTTTCCTTTTTCTGAACAGTCTCTGAAAATCTTCTCTTTTCTTTATCTTCCTTTATTAGTATTTCTTCGAATATTATATAACTATTATTATCTTGCGAGTGCAGTAAGTGTTGCTGTGTTTTGATTTAAAACCTGTCATATATAAGAGACTTACTGTAACGGAGCAGTGGTGAGATGCTTTTATGTGATGAGGTGTGGTGACAAGGGAGTGAGGCGAGGAGAGGCGAGGGGAAGGAAGTGAGGAGAGGAAAGGAGAGGTGTGATGGTTAACATTTGGCGGAAACGCCATTATTGAAAAGAGAATTGAAAATATAACATTGCTGAAAAAGGATTTTTCTAGTGTCTTATTTTAAATCGTTATATTACACAATTCCAAACGTTCCAATTACGTCATCAGGGGTAGCAACGGGCTTGTTGTGGACCACGATGTAATTTGGGGCTAATTGGACGTGTTTTTAAGTGGCAGTAATGTTTTACCATCGGGTGGATACTACAATGTAATGGTGTGCTACTACAATGTACTTATTATAAGTTTTTGACCAGTCACGAGCAATCACAAATGAACATCAAATAAACATGTTGATGTTCATCACATTAATTTGATGTCATTGGATTATA
Organism: Cecropterus toxeus; assembly: GCA_018249875.1. Classification (NCBI taxonomy): domain Eukaryota; kingdom Metazoa; phylum Arthropoda; class Insecta; order Lepidoptera; family Hesperiidae; genus Cecropterus; species Cecropterus toxeus. The sequence goes on along the minus strand of DWNE01005842.1, from coordinate 1,885 downwards.
CTGCCTTGTAATGTCAGATATTTTGCTGCATTCGTGCAGGCAGACATTATTAATTGGGCCAGATATTTTTTACCCGACTGCGAAGAAGGAGGGCAATGTTATGTATGTATGTTTGTTTGTATGTAAAACGATGTCTTTGGCACATCCTACAGTCCAAACGGCTTGACGGATTGTGACGTATGACATATCATTAGTATCGTTTCAGTTTGCATAGTGACAAAGGTTATATAATTTAAAAAATGGCGCCTGGATAATGATATCATTATGAACAAAAATTTCGTTTTAAGAAGGCCACTAATTACGATGTAACTATGTAGTTGCCTTCGATCAAAATTTGATCGAAGCTAGTTGCTGATGTGCCTTTAGTCACATTGCAACGTGGCTGCACACGGCAACGTTAGAACATAAATAGAACGTACAAAAATATATAGTTTTATATACAAAAACAAATCGTACATTACTTCCATGAGGATTAATAAATTATAAATTACTTTGCAGTTAGTGACTCCCTATAGCTTTAAAATGCGATTTGTTAATGACACGCTATACGTAGCTCACGTGAACGCTATCAGAGGGTGAGTTTTTAATATAGTTAAGAAAGTTTTAGCAATATTATACTACCATGATTCAACTGTACTAGATATCGCAAACTATATACAGGGGTAGCACTGAGCGAACGAACTCTCATTGAAGCTGAATGAACAATAGATAGGTATTTTAGGTAGTTTTAATGTTTTTTTTTAAGAATGAAGTAGCAAACGAGCATGCAGTCTACCTGGTGGTAAGTGGTTACTGCCGCCCATGGACATCAGTAAGCAATTACATATAGAACAGGGGTTCTATCTGAATTCGAGTACAGATGCGTTGCTACTCCCGAGAACTGAGATGGTCGCCTCATATATGAGTGAGCCGGCAACCACACCCTTCCGACGAAACGCAAGAACTGCTTCACGCTAGAAATAGGTGTGGCGGAGGTACTTCCCCCGGCGGACTATATTGGTTCTACCGCCTGCTAAATGCTATTATTCAGTATTTGAAGTTCATGTACAAATGTATAAAATGTACCTGTAAATAAGTGCGACATACACTAACCATAGAAATGTATTTAGTGATTGATGTTCTTGAAAAAGACTTCAAGGCGGAGGGGTTAACTTTTTAATTGGACATGCAAAAAATTACGGATTCGAATATCGATCTGACGAATTTAAATATCAGCTCTGGGTCTGAGTATGTGCATTTGACTATACGTCACCCATAACACGGAAAGTAGAAAGTGTTAATTATCTTTATCCTATTATGTTACTAGCGAAGTAAACCTATACCTAAACATTTGTTACTATATTTCAGTGAGATACGCGTTCGTCAAGCAGAGGAGTACGATATTCCCAATATGAACAATGTCTTGGAACACGCCCCCCGTAAACAAGATTTGTTGGACCTCTTCGACTCTAGTCTCGTTTCTAACATTCTTACCTCATATGTATTGTTGAGCCAAAATCAGCCTGTTGGTTTGGTTATTTTGGGGTTAGTTAATATTAATTTTATTAGAAGGTTTATTATTTGTATGACCAAAATCCGGTTTGTATAAGTTTTTATACATACATTATAAATAAAATAATTATGGTTGCAAAACACTCACTGATTTGCAATTTAAAAATATTGACTTATGAGTAACGTATTTACTCATTAAATATAGCAAAAGAGAATGAAACATCAAAATGAAATACCTAAATTTATGCTTTTTTCATATAAATTTAATATTTCTTTTATCTGTATCATTATTTTTTGTGCCAGTATTAAATATTTACAGTAATAATAAAACTTTATTATACCTACCCAAAAATAACATATAACAAAGAAACATAAAAAAATCAAGAAAAATTCA
>DWNE01005841.1:0-13595 GCA_018249875.1 Cecropterus toxeus | reverse complement strand
GTGTAGGGAGAATGGATTTGGCAGGCGGATTTGGTCCGCCGTACCAAATCCGGACGTGTGTTAGTACTTTAATACTCGACAGTAAGAGTACAGAAAATATTATAAAACTTTTTTTTATTTCTACGTCTATAATTGAAATAATTAATCGTTCTTCAGCAATTTCAACTTATTTAATTTAGTCATCATATTAGTCCTATATTTACACAATACGAATAGATCCTTAGTTGTCTAACTTTACATAAAGATTTAAAAATTCGACATTATGCCGTAAACATATGCTCCAAAGCCTTAACTCCATGGCTCCTAATAAAAACAAAAGTTTAAAAAAATGGCTGAAATGAATGTTGTCTAACTGTCAAATTTAGTGAAATTTCTTTTATTTTCGCCATGACCCGTAATTATTGGTGAATTGTGATTTCTAATGGATAGTGTCTGAATAGATTGGATTTTATGAATATTACTAAAACTGCATCATGAACGGGTTAAGTTTTAGTGAACTCTGTTGCCTGTTCTGTTGTCCGCCATGCCCTGGTAAAATCGCGGCGAAGCTCGCATTTTTACCTCCGGAACCCACGTATGCGTTCACACCCGACGAGACTGGTTCAAAATTTTCATTAACACTCACCGAGAGGGCGGAATGGCAATATTCAGAACGCGAGAAGGAAAACATAGAAGGCTTTTACTCCAGAACTTCTAGGGGCAACAGGATAGCTTGTCTCTTTGTCCGCTGCAGCCCTAATGCTCGATTTACTATATTGTTTTCGCACGGAAACGCCGTAGACCTTGGACAAATGAGTAGTTTCTATTTAGGTTTAGGTACTAGAATAAACTGTAATATATTCAGTTATGACTATTCTGGCTATGGTGTCAGTGGCGGGAAGCCTTCGGAGAAGAATCTGTACGCAGACATTGATGCGGCCTGGCAAGCCTTGCGGACTCGCTACGGCATCAGTCCTGAGAATATCATTTTGTATGGACAAAGTATAGGAACTGTGCCAACAGTGGATCTTGCGGCTCGATATGAAGTGGGTGCTGTCGTGCTTCACTCGCCGCTCATGTCCGGCATGCGTGTCGCGTTCCCCAATACAAAAAGAACATGGTTCTTTGATGCCTTCCCCAGGTAAGCAAAAAATATGTTAATAAGCCTTAAACTTTTGTTACATGTAAACTTGCTCTCACACAAGTACAAACAATGTTTCCAATTGGTTACGGTGATTTTATATAATATAGAAACATGTATGAACTGCAAAAAATACAATTTATTGCTGTAACTGGTCATTATATAAAGGTTTAAAGTCATGAAATGTAATACTGTTATGCTTAGGCATCGTACTGCATGGTTGTATTATGCAATTCAGTGTGCAACATTTCCTGGACCTTTAACATGTCATTATCAACCCATTACTGTCCCGTTGCTGGACACAGGTCTTCTCTCAGAATGAGAGAGTTTTAGGCCATAGTACACCACGCTGGCCAAATGCAAATTGGTAGACTTCACACACCTTTGAGAACTCTTTTTTTTTTAGAGAACTCTCAGATGTGCAGGTTTCCTCATGATGTTTTCCTTCACCGTAAAGCAGTTTCAAACATTAGGCTATCACTGGTCTGTAACATGTATGACACATTAATAATCAAGGGTCCATGACAAATCATTTCCCTTTGATAATTGTTTCCATATTACTTGGAGTTTGCTATCAGGGTTCCTGTTTCCTGTAAAAAATTATTAACTGTTAAAGCTTACTATGTTTCAAATTAATAATTTTTATTTGAGTTAAGGTATAAGTTAAGCTATACACGCACAAACTATAATAATTTGTTATTTTCAACAGTATAAGTATATAAAGGTGATACATAATAATAATATGGATTATAATATAAATAAGATTATCATTAAATAAGGACAGGATGTAGGCCATATTCCAATTATAAATAATGAATGTATAGATTACTCAGTAGATTTATCTATAAGTGAAACAATAAGGAGTTATGGCCTTGTCTAGAGTGTAGGTACAAGTTAAGGGACGCTTGAAGGATAGTCTAGTACAGATGGAACACAGCTAAATTAATGATACTCAAAATTATAACATTAAAAAAAAACTATTACTCACTTATTGAACCATATAAATATTTTTTATGTTCTGATATTTGAGGAGTTGAGGATGTGCACTCTTTAAATTTTGTGGGTCACTTAATTATTTACTTATGTAGGTCTTATACACAATGTTTTTTTATATCCAAACTTAAAATTATCCTGATGTATGGATGAATACTTGTATTAAGGATTTTTTGTATAGTGCATAATTATGAAACTACAAATTTCAACATGAATTGTATACAAAATGTATTGTGTAGGTCATTTATATTCACTGCTTTACGGTGAAGGAAAACATCGTGAGGAAACCTGCACATCCAAGAATTCTCATAAAAAAAAGAGTTCTCAAAGGTGAGTGAAGTCTACCAATTCGCACTTGGCCAGCGCGGTTGACTATGGCCTAAAACTTTCTCATTCAGAGGGAAGACCCGTGCCCAACAGTGAGACAATAATCGGTTGATGAGTAAAATACAAATGTAATATTACAAAAATATAAAGATGACCCGACTTAGTTAATTATAATATGTGTTCATAGACTCTCTGTAGATACAGAAGGAGGAAAGAGGACATTTAAACATCAACACATAATTTGAATCAAGTTCAAGTTAAACACTAATTGGCAATAAATCTTCCTCATTGATAATATTGTATATTATAATTTTAAATGGAAAATGTTGACTTCTTGACATTTTAATGTTATGTTGTAAAAACGTAAACATCAAACAAACTTAATGTGTATATATATTCACACAACAATAATATTAGTATTTAGTGATTAATGGTATATAATAATTATATACCATCAATACCAATACCATAATAATTATGATAAATAGTTCCTATGTAGTTAAATAGAAACAAACCTCCATATTTAATGTTAGTACCTGCTCCCTAAATTAGAACTAAGACCACCAGAGTGAACATTCTCTTTCTTTATGTGAACTTATTCCCATTTTATCTATACTTCAATACTCATATTATAAAGCAGTAGTTTGTTTGGTTGAACGTGCTAATCTTAGGAAGTACTGGTTCAAATTGAAAAAATATTTTTGTGTTCAATAGTAAATTTATTGTGGAAGGCTTTAGGCTGTATAACAGCTATATTTGTTTGTTTTTAATTTGTCTGTTTGACTGTTCTTTGATTAACGTGGGTGAAACTGCATGATACAGTTAGTTTCAAATAAGATTTAAGAACACATTCGAGTAGGTAGTGTACGTATTTACAATAGAAAATATGATTACAGGTTTCATTTGTTAATCTCAAGCTTATCTACTAAAGCTGAAAGAGATATATTAATGTTAATTTTTTATTATTACAGTATTGACAAAATACCCAAGGTGACCTCCCCAGTTCTGGTGATTCATGGAACTGAAGATGAGGTAATAGATTTCTCCCACGGGCTGGCTATATATGAGCGCTGTCCTCGTGCAGTGGAGCCTTTATGGGTTGAGGTAAATATATTATTTGAATAGAATACATCTTTATCACCTATGCTATTATTGATACAATTTTTCTGTGCTGGGCATAAATATAATAACAAACCGCTAAGGGTTAAATGAATTGAAATGTAATAAACATGATGCTTATACATTCTTAAATAAGTGTACCAATTGTTTACTGGTTGTTACAAAATATCTACTTTTTGCAATTGTTATACAATTGATGCAAGTACAAACAAGTTGGTTGGTAAATGTTGAGTAATCACACCACTTTTCTGGTCGATATCACACTAATATTGTAAAAGCGAATGTAAAGTGTGTATGTTTGTTACTTCTTCTTCTAAACGTGTGGTGCGATTTTAATAAAATTTAGTATGGAGTTAGCTGACACCCTGGGTTAACACAAAGTCTACGTTTTACTGCGGGAAAATATATTATTCCCATGGGAAAATCGATGAAAATGAATTCGCGGATAATGTATGGGGAACTTTGTACATAACTTTTGAGCAGATATGATTAATCATTATTTTTGTTAATACACAATTTATTTTCCCTATTAAACCGCGGGTGCCACCGCGGGGCACAGCTAGTATGTAGTAACTGTAAAAGTGGTTTAATTAGTAATAATGCACACCTGCCAACTATTATAATACTATGTTCTTTGAACGCTTACTAAGAGTCTTGTGACAAAGTAGATCCTTTAAGGCGTAAAAATGCGGAAGACTACCGTGTAGCCGCACGTAATACATGACGTGTTTTCTGATTGTGTGAGTGCCGTATTTGAAAATGTCTCTCGTTTACCGATAAAAAACTAATCTAGTAGCAAACAGTAACATTAGAACCTACGTACAGTGTTTTTTCATATATTGTTCGACTAGCTGAAATATACGTGCTTTCGTTTTTTATTCGAAATAGAAATATGAAACCCAAGGGTGTAGTGTCGTCAGTAAAATACTCGCCACCATCAAATAATGAAAAATATATAAAATCAAAAGTAACTTATAAGTTGACCAGGTAAATACGCTATGTCCATGCAAAATTTCATGTAAATTGGATCAGTGGTCCTTGTATGATTAAGTTACAAACAGACGCACACCATCTATTTTTTATATATTAGTATTTTAGCTGTAGATTATTATTAAGTTCAATGAGTATCTAAATTGTTAATAAAGCTCGCTTCGCGTTTACGTCTTGGCATCAAACAGACTCATGACGACCCGCGTGGCCGAGCGGTTACCATACCGATTTAACACGCAGTGGGTACCGGGTTCGATCCCCGGCCAGACAGACATCTGAATCATGAGTTTAGATTTCTGTTCTAGGTCTGAGAGTTTGTGTATTCGTCTTTGTGTGTCCATGGCACCCACGACACAGGAGAAAATCCTACTGTGGGGCTATGAGTGTAGAAAGCGTCATAAACCGAAAAGCAAAACATATTCTAAATACAAAATTTCAGTTAAATCGCTAGTCTTTTGCGAGGAAATATTTACTGGTGTCCTAGAACTTAACCGTAGGGTGCCGAAGACTAGAGCAAGGGTCTGCAACAGGCGGACCGCGGTTCGTATCCGGAAGGTTCAACCTCGGACGGCCAAATATGTAATATAGTATCTATTTACTTGAATAATATCTTTAGTGAGCGTCCGCTCTAGGCGCCATATTTTGTCGAGGATTTTTGAGAGATAAGTGTAAAAAGAAGTGACAAGAAATAAATCTAGATTTCAAGGGGAACTCGTAATTGAATTTTGCTACATCATTAAACCTTTTGGAACTTTTCATCAATATCCGAACCCCACTTAAAATTACTTGCCGTCCCTTGCTTTAGAGACCAAAGAGCAAATAAAAAAGGTAGTTGAATAATATCTTCTTAAATAGTTGAATTGTATGACAATTCTAGTCGTATCATCGTAACAGAAAGACGCGGTAAGCACATAGTTCTTACTTTCATAAATATCGCGTGTGTTCAATCATGTCGCGGTTTTTGGACAAGCATGTGATTGAACCAGTATGATCGGGTAGGTACTTCTAACACACCTACAGCGTGAAGAAGTTGTTCCGTTTCGGTGGAAAGTCATATCCTGTAGATTTCGGGTAGCTTACACATGAGTTAACCATCGTCTTCTAATGTCGCAACGCATCTGTGATCGGTTTCTGGTAGGAGGCTCTTATTCTGCATGAATTGGTTACCATATGTTCGTTTGATGCTCAATTTTTATACAAAATATATGCTTTGGCGTTATACGAATTCATAGATTACGTTAAAATTAGGGATATTTTTTATCGCGAAAAATAAAACTCGATTTAATGAGCAATCATACTTTAATAGCACACATGTTATGAGCAAAGTACACATTCGTTTTTAAATGGATTCAGAAACGGTGCCGCACTATCCATCGCCAATTGTTATGGAAAATGTCTCAAATTTCAACAAATTTAATGTTAAATTAAATTAACTTTCACAATTTAGATTGTCTTTTATATATGCGTAGACGTTGCATGCCCGTCGATAGTTAGGTTGATCGGTTAGTAAATTAATTATGTAAACGCATAAATTTCCTTTGCTGTAAACTTTCATACTAAAATAGTTTATAGTAAGTAAAATCACTAGGTAAAATCGCTATCAATCAGGGATTTCCCACTTATAATGAATGATCTTATTAATGGGAAGTAATGATAAGGGTTATAAACATTATTTATGCTTGCATTTACAGCCTTGTTTTTTAGAGTACCCAATGGGTCAAGTCGGGACTAAGTAAGTCTCCGCTATCCGTTTGTCTGTCACAAGAGTGTGTCTCATGAACCGTGATAGATAGACAGTTGATTTATTTCTGTTGCTGCTATTACAAAAAATAGTAAAAACAGATTTATCTAAATATTTAAGGACCCTTGCAGCAAAGGAGATTGTTTGGGATTGTCTCGATATCAATAGCAGCAGCAGATAGATACTTGCAATACTCACAGAATGTTTAGTTATATTCGGTTAAAAAAAAGCTCAAAATAAATATTTAAGAGGGGCTTCCTTCGCGTGTCCAACTCGTACTTGGTTTACTTTTATTTAATCAATAATGCTGGTGTTCGATCTTTAATTCGTAAGGTTTTATACTTATAACATTTATTTATACGTATTGTGATTCCAACATCAAAAATTAAAGATTGATATTACTCGTATTAAAATAGTGTACACACATTTGGTCTTGAAATTATTTTACGTTTTCCATCGTATTATTAATTCCAGTTGGGTTAATAATACGCCGATAAAAAGTAGTAAATCATATATAATAATATCTTCTCTGTAACATATCTATCTATAATGTTTTCAGGGCGCTGGTCACAATGACGTAGAACTCTTCAACCAATACTTAGAAAGGCTGAAGCGTTTTGTTTCGGTGGAACTGCTCAACTGACAAAGACTGCCGGCCACTGGCCAGATAACTCAAGGTGAACTTTCATAATGCATTGATAACTTTATTAGTAAGGTAATTAAGATATACCCACACATGCAAAACATGCTCTGCATAACATATACATAAATTTAATTAGATATGAATATGTACCTAATATATTTTTCTTTTTAATAATGGTTTTTGTTTTATTCTGACTTCAACTCTCAAATTTCATGATTAATTTTAGGTGAAGAACAAAATCCCGCTTCGACATTGAGTTCCGGTACTTCGAGTTCGGCAACCGAGAAATTGCTCTAGCTAGCGGGGGCCGGGCCCAGCCGGGCCGGCCCCATCAAAAATAATGCGAACCTCAACGGCTCCACGAGCCCGCACAATTATGATAAAACGGTAGACAATAAAGAAATAGGGTCCAACGACTCTCGGAGTCCCAAACCCGTCGTACACAACATAAGCATCAACGTGACGGACGCCGACTCGCCCGCCGGGGTGCGTCGTCGGATTCACCTGCGGTCCCTGAGCGACGTGACGCCGTCCAGCCGCTCGCTCACGCCGCGTGCGCGCTCGCACTCCGAGCGGCCGCGCGCCTCGGCCACGCCCTCGCCCGCGCTGTCCCTGGCGCCCTCGCCCGCGCCCGCCGCCGCGCCCGCGCCGCCGCGCCACGCGCGCAGCGAGCGCTCCTCGCCCGACGCCGCGCTGCACGCGCTCGCCGACGACGCCGGCCCGCGCGCCGCCCGCACCGCCCGCGCCGCGCGCACCGCGCTCTCCGTCCTCGGCGACCCCTGGCGCAAGATGAGCGAGGCCGACCTCGACGCCGCCGCCCGCCGCCCGCCGCCCTCGCCGCGCTCCTCGCTCGACGCCCCCCGCGGCGTCGACCCGTGGGTCGTCAACACCCGCTCTGCCTCACGGGACGACGTCACCGCCTCCGCCTCGGTCGACCGGGAGCCGAGGACCTACCGGCGCGGCAAGCTGGAGAGGAAGTCCGCCGTGGTGTGCGAGTCGTGCGGCAACTCGAGCTGCGAGTGCTGGCGGCCACGCAGCCCGGCGGGCGCGGCGCGGGCGCAGTGCACGTGCGAGGCGCGGTCGCCGCGCGCGGCGCGTCCGTCGCCGGCGCGGCTGGCGCCGCGCACACCGGTGCGCGCGCACTCGGACGACGAGGAGCGGCCGCGGCGCCTGTACAAGTCCGCCTCGCAGAAGGTCGTCTGCGCGTCGATGGACAGCGAGAGTGTAAAAAAGATTGCTGATCCGTTGCTGGAGACCACGTGCTGAGTGGAGGCCGGGCCCGAGCCCGCCGTGCGCGGGTACGCTCGTGCCGTGTGCAGTATGCGTGTTGTCCTCTTTCGATGTACGAGTATTATTAGTGCGAATTTTTGTATCCCTTTAGTTGTAAGATTTCAAAATTATTATTGTATAATATTCGATTTAATATTATAAAGTTTGTATGTCACGGTATGATATGAATGTTTTTTATAATATTGTAAGTACTTTATCTATGAAATATGGAGGTTGTGCGTTGATATGAAAGAGTATGTGTATCGATGATTGCATTTTAATTAAAATATATTATAGACTTATCTTAATTTTAGCCGTTAAATACTTAAGGTGATCATATTCCTGTAACATTATGAGAATTATATCTTGTTGGTTCCTATGTTACGTTGTACACCATTTTATTCGTATTGAACGCACACATTGCGAAGTTATCAATTTTATAGAGATTTCTTTCCAAATTTCTATTCACATTTTATTATTCCGAACGTGTATTGTTAAATAGATATTATAATTATTACGATATGAACTTAGAAGATAAATCTGTTACCATAATGTAAGGATGCCTTATTGTGGTATCTATGAAAATTTAATGATTACATAAACAATGGGTTCTATTGCGATATTCATGTATTCCATATATAATTATTATTAATACAAAATTACTCATAGTTAAGGTGAAATATATAAATACGTAAGCACTAATTTTTAAATAATTTTCTAAATTCTGCTCCTTGAAAATAAATATCGTAACAACCGAAATAGTGTTAATATAAAAAAAATGTCATATTATTACAAAACGTACTTACCATAACCTACCTGTTTTTCTACTTGAAACACTCGCACCTGTTACTGATATACACTAGCAATAGCCATAGTATACTCGAATAGTGTTTACTTCCAGCTAAAAATTATAAATCATTTTACATTTATATACTTTTTTATTTCATAATATATATAAACTGACCTCGCACCAAACTGCAGGCATCTAAGATAAATATATTTATTAGTGACCGACCGAAAGTGCGGTTTCGGCCAATAAATCTAGAGCCTTGGTGTCGGTTTTGGCCCAAAAATAGCCTAATCTGTCTTACGTGCTGAAATACGCGTTTTTAACTGTATATCATATATATGTGTTAAAAATACAGTAGATTTCAGTTTCTAATACTAATTTAAATTATGTTTACGTAAGTTTCGGTTTCGGAAACGGAGATCTGGGCGAAAAGTTCGGTTTCGGCTGAAAAACCTGTTTCGGTCAAACACTAATATTTATTTAAAAGAAAAGCCAATGTATTTCAAAACCCGCATTCTCTAGAATGGAAACCGCGCGTAACTCATGTGGCCATCTGAGGTAAGTCTAGCGACGAGGCATGAATTACTATCATATGGATTTTAAACCACGCATTTATTGATAGTACTCAGAACCAGGCCATCCTCTCTACATATGAAAACTAAGCGTCAGCATAGAGCGCTAAGTTTTGGATCACATGGTGAGGTTATAGGAAATGCTACCAGGGGTGCAATGCTACATATTAAGACGGACAGCTTTCGCTGATCTATGCTTACGGTTAGACCTGCACCTATATAATATATAAAATAAAAACTACTTTATGTGTTTCATTTTCATGATATATTTATTTATCATTAAAGAAAAAGTGTAGCGATAACAATTGATATTTTGAAGTCTATTGATATGAAATAACTTGAACCAGTCCTGTGCCTTAAGTCAACGGTTTCCAGCTGTCCCCTTTGGAGGTAAGATACTTTCGATTGTTGTATATCGTTTTTGTATAGTATTGCTTACAATTCTTTATCGAGGAAGATCGATACAATAATATCTGCTTTTAGACAAGCACAATATTTAAACCTTAATATTTAAGTTTAATTAATTGATGTAATCAATTAAACTTAAATATCAAGTTATGTGCGATATTATTGATTATCAGTACCCAAAGAGAATATATTCCATCACTACCTACTACTTTTTCAAAATTCTATAATGTCAATAGTATTGTTGTTACGGAGCAATGGTGAAAAGGGGGGGAGAGGTGCTATGATCATGGACATATAAGTCACACGTCCATACCTATGATTGAGATTTTGCGGAGACGTCATTAAAAAAATGGAATAAATTTTGGTTAGGGAGTATTTTTTTATTATTTTACTTATAGAGGTATAGTATTATATTGAATCGTCTATTATTTCTATAGAATCTATTGTCATCATTAAAACAATCGATAGTAACGATACTATCGATTTCTGAATCGATAACAGAGGCGTTTTAGATTCAAACGATTTATGGTATTTCAACACTGACCTATCCCGAATCTGAGATCTATCTGTGTGTGTACTGCCAGATATATGTTACTTATCTTGAGCTAACCTTTTTAAACCAGAAGAAAGCACCACTTTTGTTATCATCAGAATTAAAATGGTGGAAGAGCCTGCGAAGCACATAGTACGGTACCGCCTTTATATCAGTATCTTTTCGGTTGATATAATAGACTCAATGCCTTTTATGTGGAAAAGGGAATAAATGAAACAGATGTATGTACTATACAACAAGGTATTTATTATACTTGTTGCAAACAAACGCTGGTGGTGACAACTTGTATTTAACTAAAATGTTTCTATAGATTCGGTGGAGACATAATTAAAACATAAATTAGTGACATTTCCAAGATTTATTTGAAACACAAAAGTTGCCAACAATTTCGGTGGATACGCATCTTTATAGAGCGGGCATTGGCAAGATATCATACACATACTTCCCTAATCCCTCTTTCGGTTTCTCACTAGCGCCATTTCAGATTGACTGACGGTTACATTATCATTTATATTAAAATAAAAATAAGGGAACTATAAATCTTTTTACAGGATAATTAAAACGAAAATGAAAACATATGTATTGAATTTTATTTTATTCGATGATACATGTTTACATATATATTTTTTTACTTTTTTTTTGAGTTTTTGTTTTTCTTGAACCGATGAAAACTATGACAGCCACGTGTCTTAAAAAAAATCCAATTTTTTTTATTCTTTATTGTTCATCCGTAAAATTTGTACGGCAAAATTTTGCCGTACGGTCTTGCTGGTTCAATACCTACGCAAAATTGGACAAAAGTTGTAGTTTGCTATTCAGACAATTCACTATGCTCTGGGCCACATGCGGCCCCGAGGCCGCTATTTGACAAGCGCGGCTGTAGACGTTTCCAATTTTACAAAATATGACAAAATGAGACTATTATTAATTTCATATGATATTTACTATAGTCCAGCTTATTGCATAAGAAAAAAATATTGTCATGAAAATATACAAAGAACTCATAAAAATGTTATTCAAAGAAATCCAGCATAAACTTTTATTCTTTTGCTGTAGCATAATATTATCTTACTAGACTTATTCAACTTAAAACTAGAGACTAAGTTGGAAAGCCTTATGAACATATTAGTGTTCTATTATTATCCTTGAGATGATCTCAAGGATAATAAATACTACTACAGGATAATAGTGCTACAACTGCAACAAAGATGAAACTCCCTTCTTGAAACTTCTTAACCCAAAATTACAGATAAGAAACCATAATTATATGTCACTGAACATACTTAACTAATTAATGTGTGATAACTTGTTTATGTAGTAAAAAATAATACAATAATATCAATTCCCTGTACTAAAAAAAACAAAGACATTATATTTAAATAATATACCCATATTCATGGCTGTGATGATAAATCATTTACAAATCCCAAACCACACAAACTATTATCTTTTATTTTACAACTTTATGTTATTTATGAGTGAGAGATAAGTCTAGTGTGATAAATATAAAACTGACCCGGAACGACCAAAGTGCAAAACTCCGATAAAGAAGCATTTATCTGAGATTTGCACTTTGGTAATTTGTCAGCTATATGTGAATAGTAACTTATCTCCTACTTAATTTTTACAAGGCAATATTGTGATAATTCTATTGTGATCATTATTTGTCATTATCGCCATAAATTGTAACAAAGCGTAGCAGATGCAATACCGTAAGAATTAAAATAATTGGGTTGAAATATTCAATTGTCATACAAATCTTAACCTTTTACTTCCAATATATTCGGCTTTATATATTCAGACACCATGTTTGCAATTCTTTCTGAAGATTTTAATACAAAGGCATGATTAATATCTACTAGCTTCATTTGAATTGAAGGCTTTACACTTTTTAAATCTTCCATATAATGAACTGGAACCCAGCTATCTCTCATGCTATATAATACATTGGTTTGTGGACACAATTTATTAATACCTTTAATATTTAATTTGACAACATTGTCCATTTCGTCATAAGCTAACAAAAGGACTTTTTCTACTGCTTTATGATTAAGAAATTTCTGAATTCTTGTAAAGTAATGTGAGGGAAACCCTTTTACCTTAAGATAACAAGAAATTAGAAACTTAAATAAAATAAACGGTAGCAAGTTAACCAAAAAAGCAAAGAATAATATAATGGAATGTATTGGTCTAATAAATTTGTTTAAGAAAATACCATTCTTGGATTCTGCCATTTTTTGTATAGTTGGAAACAATAAATTAGTAGTAACAATGTTTTTCTGCAAAAACTCATTTTTATCTATTAATTCTATTATCATCCAAGCAGCTATCGAGTGTCCTATAATATGCACTCTACTATTCTTATCTATGTGATTACTGAGTAGGTCTAACTTATGCTCTACTTGACCTTTAAGATTAAATAAGTTCTCTTGATCTCTCAATGTATTCAAATTTTCGTTTGGAACTTCTTCATGACCTGCATGACCTAAAATAAATATATTATTGCAATTACAATATAAATACATAAAAAAGTAAAGTAATAGTTCTGTGTTAAAATGTCGTGACATAAATTAGTTAAAATGGTTATTTTTTTTACATAAAGTAACTTGAAAAACTATATTATTATATAACTCACCAATAACACATATGGGGAGAGAGGTACGTTCATGTAACTCTGTTCCGAATTCTATGTAAAAGTCGGTAATACCTGGATTGCCCGTAATACACACAATTACATCTTGACCATTGGCATCAAATGGGTTACCCCATGTAATTAAATGAGTTTTCACATTATTAATTACTTTATAAATATCATTCATGTTAAAGGCTTATTATGAACGTCTGTAATTTTATAAAATTAGCTCAATATGATCGAAAGCACAAATTGTTGTATTGTCGTACCAAATTGTAATATTTTTATAACAGTACTTATTATAAATCGTTAAATAACCTATAGTACTCTAGTTTGTAAGTTTACAAAGCACTCTGACTCTGAATAACTGTGTCATTAATTAATTATAATCTTCAGATTTCTAACTTTCACTTCATTTAATTAACTAACAGTATCATA
>DWNE01005840.1:0-13595 GCA_018249875.1 Cecropterus toxeus | reverse complement strand
AAAATATATAACTCAAAGGTGACTGACTGACATAGTGATCTATCAGCCCAGCCCAAACCACTGGACGGATCGGGCTGAAATTTGACATGTTTGACAGGTAGATGTTGACGTAGGCATCCGCTAAGAAAGGATTTTGATCAATTCTAACCCCCCGGGAATAAAATAGGAGATGAAAGTTTGTATGAAACTTTGTCAATTTTTATACTTTATAACGCGAGCAAAGCCGCGGGCAAAAGCTAGTTTTTAATAAAATAATGAATTGGAATTGAAAATAAATTATTTAAGACTAGTTTTTGGTTTTACGCAGTCGGTTTTTCTGTTTTGGTGGCAGAAGCCAATTACCTGATAGTAAGTGGTTACTACCGCCAATGGACATCTTTAATCAACCCTAACTAAGATCTGTCTTAATTTGAAGTTACTCCTTCATATCGAACAGAATTTCTACCTGAAGTCAGTCACGCGTTGCTACTCCCGAGGACACATATTGCCTTATATATTTAGACGACCCGCGTGTAGGTGTGGTCACCATACCGGTTTATCACGCAGTGGGTCCCGGGTTTGATCCCCGGCCACACAGAGAATGATGAGTTTAGATTTCTGTGCTGGGTCTGGGTGTTTGTGTATTCTTTGTGTGTCCATGGCACCCACGATACAGAGGAAAATCGTACTGTGGGGCTATGAGTGTAGAAAGCGTTTATGTATAAGTAACTTGGCAACCACACCCTTCCACTGAAACGTCAAAATTGTTTCACGCTAGAAATAGGTGTGATGTGGCTGATAAAGTAAATCAGACAGAATTAAACAATAATTAAAGTTGCTATACAATTGTGTCCTTAAAATTAAAATAAAAACCTACATTAACTTAAAATCTATGTTCAAAATAATGTATAAATGTATAGTTCAAAATAAACTGAAGAGCTTTCCCTAGAACGGCTTAATGCCACGGATACAATGAGAAACGTAATCTCCTAACCCTCTAATGCAACGGTATTAGTTGCAAGATAAGCCTCAGACGAAGAATCTCTTTGAAAAAGAATGGAAAAGATTTAAAGGGGATTTTTAAAAAGAAGAATACAGGTAAGAGATAAGAAATAATGGCTGTCTTTAAATTTCTTTTAGTTAACATGCGTATTTCAAATAAATGAAAATATATTTAAAAATATTTTTTCAAATTGCTTCTTGTATAATTTTTTTTCTTCTTTTTAGTAATTTGAAAACAAACTACTATTAAATTAATTTGAATATTTATTTCAATATTTCAAAAGAAATGAAGATTAATAAAGTTTACTTTGAAAATTGAATTTCAATTTCAATATTCCATATTAAGATTATGTTTAAAGTTTTAACATTTAATTAATTTATTTAAAATTAAACGATTTAAGTTTCAAAATAAGTGGACATTACCGGTCTGACATGTAGTGGGTTCCGGGTTCGAGCCCTGATACCTGAATGAACTTAGCACCCACAACATAGGAGAAAGTCCTAGTGTGGGGCTATGGGTGTATAATGGTTCGATTTGCAAATCTTTAACCTTAATTCTTTAAGCTTTTAAAGAAGTAGCAAACGAGCGTGCAGTTCATCGGATGGAATGTGGTTACTGCCGAACATGGACATCTAAAGTAATTGTAAGCAACTTCATATAAAACTGGGGTTCTATCCGAAGTCGATCACAGATGCGTGGCTACACCCAAGACTGAGATGGTCGCTTCATATACAAGTGAACGTCATCCTTCCATCGAAATGCAAGAACTGCTTCACGCTAGAAATAGGTGTGGCAGTGGTACTTCACCGGTCGAACTAAACTGGTTCTACCACCTGGTAAATGTTCTTTGACCCATACCTCCACATAGCCTTGAGCTGGTCGCACGTGGGTTCATCAGACTTAGTCTCGCGGTCCCGAACGCGCGGTGACCGTCCCGGCAGCATCGCGTCCTGGTCTATGCGCTGCGCGGTTGCGCACGCGCATACGCACAGCACCACGCACCAAGTGCGCCACGATGTCCACATCCTGAAACAATAGAGAAAATTTAAATATTTCTATCGGGATTTATTTGTACTGAATTAGGTGTTTTTTGGAGTGAGGTAAAAACCGGCCAAGTGCGAGCCGGAGTTGCGCACGAAGAGTTCCGTGCCATCTACAAAAAAACGGCAAAAAATAACGACTGTTGTATGTGAGCCACTATTAAATATTCATTTTATTCTGTTTTCAGTACTTATTTGTTGTTATAGCAGCAACAGAAATACATCATTACGAAAGGAGACTGGCGGTTTTCGGCCCGAAGCCCTACAAGAACAAAACATATGCGAAAAAATACTGTATTTTTTTCCGGCATACTTAGTTTTATTACCATTTTTGTAGGACTTGGTCAACTGGAGTAAGCAATTTTCTATATTTAGTCAGTCGATTTATCTCGTGAATCGATTTATCGATATATTTTTTGCAAAATATTATTTGTTTTAAGTTATCTATTCACAAAAGTTATGCTGATCGATTTATCACATTAATTTATTGAGAAAATCACATACTTCTTAATGATGAATTCGCAAAAAGTTATTTTTATTTAATAACACGAAGAAGCTAAATGGATAATCGTTTAAAACAATCGATACGTCGATGTCAAAATGTATCTGTGATTTGGTCTGGCATAATGCGTGCCTAGACGAGTGAATCTGTCAGTGTCAACTAATCTGCCATTGCGTTCCGTTATTGCTTGTGCTACCTAATGCTTATTTCAAAATGTATTTTTATAGGGAAAAAATACGAAAGAATAAAAAACACATAGCAAAAATAAATACATACACCTACTAATGAATAAAATGCCTCGATTATGACTTAAACTATTCAAAAATAAGCTTCATCAATGTAATTCTGAGTGCGAATTATTATTATTGCATATTAATCAAAAACATAACCTTACTTAAGTGTCAAAACTTAAATTGAAATAACTATTTTCAGCCAAGTTCTCAGAAAAAAAATCTAGTGCATATAAGTTTCTATTACTTTAAGCGATATAAAAACATTCTAATTGTCCATGTAGGTGACAGGCCGAAGTCTCAAAGAAAAACCGCCAGTCTCCTATTTTTAAAAATGGTGGTAAAATGATAGCTAAATGTCGAGGATTTGAATTCCATGTATGCGCATCTGATAAAAAAAGACATACGTGTTTTTAACCAAATTCAGATTAATTTCCGGTCCTTATATTATCGATGGGCAGTGCCTATTTAATACCCACTGCTTTAGACTGCATGATCGCATGCATGATCGACTGCATGATTCTCTAAACCCAGTATAGTTTCTTAATCTGAAACTAATATGAATATAAAATATGCAATTTAAATAAGCATCATGACAGCACGTGATTACAGCTAGCGTAAGCAAATACATGTTCATGCGTTACAATATTGGTTGACTCCCACGACCGAAATTGACCGCTTCTGTTTATTTACTTTCGCTCGTGTATTTATTCATTCGGTGACGACAGTTATACCCCTTTGTATATATGAAAAGCATAGTCGTAAAGATTTTAGTGTTAGTAGGTTCTGAACTAGGGCATTTTATATTTAAAGGTAAATGGTAATTTAAAAACAAAGGTAGGAGTTGTAAATGAAAGACAGAAGCTCCAATCCTGGGTACACCAATATGATGAAATAGTATAGTATTTTAACCGGCCGAACGTAAGTTTTAGAAAGAAATTAGTAATTTAAAAATGGTGATAGAGTTGTCGTTTTGAGTCTCGGGTTATACACATTAAATTTATTAAGAAATTTATAATAATCATGATCACATGAAAAATATATTATCACTTGTTTTAACATTAAAATAGCGTCATGAGAAAAAAATCGTAGTTTCTAAGAAATGGGCGAAGTTGTAGAATTTATAGTCGGCTAGCGTAATAGAATAAAGGTGAAAGGACACTAGCAATATTTAAAAATGGGGCAGTAATGTTAATTATTTATAATAAATAAGCTCAGTCAAAATCCACCATACATTCTACAGAAATAGACATCGCACTAAATTATACGCACTCCAATATCCCACAAAATTGTACAAATAGAAGCGAACATTGTACAAATAGATACATCAGTTGCGGTCATTTCAATGTATTCATAAGTAAATACATAATAAAGCTGTAATCAGTGTTCGATCTATCGATTTTTGTGAAATTATATGGGTATCAAATGAAAAGCATAGTCGCAGTAAATAGACCGTTCTAAAAATACGTCTGTTACTGTTTACTGTCAAGATAATTGTAAATATATAATTTAAAATAATAATTAATGAATTCTACCTTAAAATAAAATGTTTAAACATATTTATAATTACTTAAAATATAATAAAAGAAAAACATATTGTAAATACGTTCAAAGAAGATTAAAGTTAAATACTATATATATTTCTTAAATATAAAATCCAAACGTAATTGGGTAAATCTCTTCTGACAAAACATCATTACGTGTTGTTTACGAACTTAACATCAAGAACTTTTAATTAATGTAACATTAATTCGATTCCCAACTCCACCCGTCTCATACAATTACCTTTAAGTTCTAAACTTCAATCGAGGTCGGAATTCCAACAAGATTTGGGCACAAGTTTGTATAGATGGAACTCAATTCGCTTATTTATTTCAGTTTAGAAATTAATTTAAGGTATAGCTCGTGGTTCGCCGCGAAACCAACATCGCCTATCTTTTATTGATTTACAATTTATTTCATAAATATAATGTTTTTTTTTTCTTTTGATGTAAAACATCAGGTGCAGGTAGATCTGACTGTTGCCGGGGCGATGGTTGCATTTGTTTATTTTGGTAGTTGCAAAGCGTTCTTTTATAAGCAAAAAATATATCTATTCTTGTTTCTTTTAACTTATAACATTTTTAAAAATAGTTAAACAAAAAACCCGACTGCCTAAATCGATTTTTTTGTTCATAATGATATTTCTATACATGACAAAATAGTCAACTAAAAGTACTAAAATAAATATATTTTTAGAATGGTATATTTACTGGCTTTTATTTGATACCCATATTGTCGCGATAGTAAAACAGTTTTCCCTCTCTCTCTTATGCCCCTATTTATAGGCGCTATTTTTTAAAATTATATAGCCCATGTCACTGCAAACTGAAACGCTTTTAATGGTATGTCATACGTCACAATCTGTCGAGCCGTTTGAGTTGTAGCGCTTGCCAAAGAAATATACATACATACATACATACATACATATACATACATACATATGTACATACATACTTAGGCACGATCGAAAAACATTACCCTCCTTTTGACGCAGTCGGGTAAAAAGACATTAATTAGAAAATTTACGTTTACAGTTCCAAGAATATAGTTATTTGGAACAAACTATCCGCTCTAGTGTTTTCTCCGAAACATAAAACGCTCGAAGTATAATTACCTACATAAAGTTTCGTTGCGTTCTCTGACCGTGATGTAGGAAGCTATTTCTGCTGCTAAATAAGTAATAACGTGATATAAAACCTTACGAGTGTTCGTGGGGATAAAATCTGGATAGTACTTTTCGCGTGTAAGTTATTATGGAGCGGAAAAACTTCTAAGTAAGAAGTGTATGTATATAAAATAAATAAAATTCTATGAGTATTATACGTAGATTACTTCGGAATTACATTATTTTAGCGTGTATTTTATGTGAATAATAGTTATGGCAATACTAGCTGCAATACTCGTGCTCCGCTACGGACACAAAAACAGTCGCCAGCTTTTAATAGTTCAAAATATCGAAATCAAAAGCAACATAAGTTGACCAATCAAACAAGCTACATTCACGCAAAATTTCATGTAAATCAGACCAGTGGTTCTTGTGGATTGAGCAAGAAACAGACACACACCGCCTCATTTTTATATATTAGTATATATTCATTAATAATGTCCATGTGTGACAGTGACCAGTTTTTAAAAATGCTTTCTACACTCATTGCCCCATAGTAGGATTTTTACCTGTGTCGTGAGTGCCATGGACACATAAAGACGAATACACAAACACCCAGACCCAGAACAGAAATCTAAACTCATCATTAATAATTTCTGTCCGGGATAGAACCCGGGACTCACTGCGTGTCAGACCGGTGTGGTGACCGCTCTGCTACGCGGGTCGTCTAACCAGCAGCTAACGCAGCCCTTGCGTTTCGGTGGTTTCTGTGATGGACTTCAGATAGTATCCTTTTTAAATATGAAGTAAATTACAAATAACCGTGAGTTACCACTTACCATCAGATATACTGCATGCTCGTTTGCTACTTCATTCTTATAAAAAAAGATTCTATCTTATATTAAATTTAACATAAGGCACAAAGACAATTTACAATCCGGTATGCTCTATTTCTTAAAAAAACATCACCCTCCTGACTCACGGGCAATAAAATGGGCACAAACGCAATAGATGTAACACTTTTATACAAAAAAATCTAGTTTCTCGTGACGGTCGCAATACTTATAACGCCTAGTTCACGAGGCGAGAAAAAGTGGGCTGACTAGAGCACCTAACTGAAGACTAACAGCATTCACAAGTGTGTGACTGAAACCGTGTTTTACCTTATTCAGGAAAATACCCGCATAAAATTCATTTAAGTTTTCAAAATATGATTCATAAAAATAACTTTTTTTCGCCATTTAAAGCACGTAATAAACAAGATTTGCATTTCAATCGAGAACATTAAATAATAAAATGTTGTAAAAACATAAAATTAACTTATAAACTTTTTTTATAATATGGATGTAACAAACAAACATGCTGCTGATAGTAGGTGGCCACTGCCGCCCATGGCCACCTGTAACAATCTTTATAGATAGTACAGGAGGTCTACCCAAAGCTGACCGCATATGCGTTGCAACTGTTAAGGACTGAGATGGTTGCCTCATATTTTATTCAGCCTGCATACCCTTCACTGAAACGCAAGAACGGCATCAATGAAGAAATAGGTGTGGTTTTAGTACCTCCTCAGTTTAATCATAGTAGTTTTACCACCAGTTTGTATATAGTTGTATAAGGAAAAGACAGAAAATTTGTTGCTTGATGAAGGAATCATTAAAATCGACCCATTAACTTTAACATTACCGGCGATGTTTAAGCTGATATATATCTTTATAGCTATAATATGGCCAAAAACAGGAAATATTATATTGTATAATATTGGATATAGGTTCGACTCACAATACATGGGGGTGGTACGCAATAATTTACTTTCTTATCTGGTCACCCGATCCGCCGAGTCAGCTCAAACTATCGGGTAACACGTATCTATCCGGGAATAAGAGGATTTGTGGGAAGTGAGAAGGCGATGACGTTTCAAATAGAAATGACAGAGTGAGGCATATTTTGTATAGAAAGAAAAGTAAAGGAACCGAAAATGAGAACAAAAGATTCAGATTTGTTGTCTTTGAAGTAATATAAACATAACGGGTACGTTGTATCTAAGTGACACAAAGATTTGGAACTTGATTTTGGATTCGGTAATGATTTAGTATACAACAATATATTTTTGGATGTCAAAGTAAAATATTGCAAGAAATTTAATGTTTCTTAGAAATGACTGAGTAACATAATGTTTAAAAGAGAAAAGTATGGCCATAAGCTTTTTTCTTTCTTTTTGACGCCTATGGATTGACCAAATCAAGTGCACGTAGCGGCGAAGTCTGGCAAAATCACATTTTCACACTTTACTTATCTTATGAATTAATAGCGTTAATGAGGTTATTTTAAATTGACAAAAAATCGTGTACATATCGTAACGCGAATGGAACTACGCATTAAAAAACTACAAAAAGTGTTTATGTAATATATCTTTTTCACCCGAATTCAGATTTACGAAGTCAGAACAAACTATCGGATCACATACATCTGTCTGGGAATAGGATCGGGATCATCCGATGCAAATACTGTTCTTGAGTAATGGCAGCGATTTCTTCACGATTTCTGGACAGCCATTGATAAATGGCACCGATTGGTAAAGGGTGACGACGTTCGGGATCGGTATGCTGAGCCTATAAGAGATTTGCCGATAACCTTATCTAAAATTATTGGAATCGTTGAAGTAAAAGCGAAATAATGTTTGAATAAAACCCTTTGAGTTAAACAATGACGAAGTAATACTACAATTAAAGTGAATCCGTCATATAATTTCAATGAAAATTCTCGAATGGAACCTGAAATCTATCTTGAAAAGCTTTAAATGTGATAATATATGCACTAGTTTTAAGAACTATGAAATATGCTTAGTAAACTCTGTTTAGTACGCATGAAATATGAAGAGATTTGCTTTTGTCAAGATATATAATACAATGTCATTAACAGAAATCTTGAACACCTAACAATAGAGTTTTTACAAGGAAATTTCTTCAAGACCTTCTGTTTTAGAGAATAAATCAGCGCAGTAACAATGAAGACTTGAAAAACTTCTCGGCCGCAAACTAAATTTAATATAAAGATTAAGGAAGATAGCTTGAGATTTCTGAGGAAGGAAATCAAATTGACCTTGCCAAAGATCCCTGTAATAACGCTGACCCTAATTGAATAACCTTTGAATAAAATATATCGTATGACGTATGACGTATGACGTGATGAATTAAAAATGAATCCTAACAAACGGGTACAAAGATTGTTCTCGTTTATACGGAAGTTAACTATCAACGTTTGGAATAAAATTGGAAGTAAACAGAATGGCTGCGTCGCCTGAGGGGAATTGTTCGTATAATCTCGAATTCACAGGACGGCACCCAACATTGTAGGCAGGCAGTAAATTTGTGTTTTAAAATCAAAATTCTGGTGGAATTATTGTTTGAAAATAAATTTACATTTGTGTAATTTTACACAGAGGTACGAATGTCGAATGAATGACTTTCTATCGTTTTAAATTTATTTGTGCTGCCTTATTGCTTTTAAAGGGCGCGTAGCGATTTGTTCACAACTTTTTATGTCCTACCGCTAAGAATGGTTTTCAGAAAACTAGAGGACATTTTACTGATGCGAAAAGAGGCTTATTTAATAAATAAATATTTAACAATTACTATACAATAATATTAACCAGTTCCAAACCACTTCATGTATCCTCTATAGTTTTGCTATAAGTGATCCTATTATACTGCTGACCGCGCTCAATATTCCTTAACTTTTTTTCATAAAATTAAAAACACAAATATATACAGTTAAAAAGCTTCTTAATTCCTTATTTTTTCATACAGTTAAAACACAAATATATACAGTTAAAACACTTTTCAAAATTTTTTTGTAAGTTGAAAACGTGCTAACTGCCG
The DNA here is from genome assembly GCA_018249875.1 of Cecropterus toxeus. NCBI lineage: Eukaryota > Metazoa > Arthropoda > Insecta > Lepidoptera > Hesperiidae > Cecropterus > Cecropterus toxeus. The sequence continues at coordinate 4,313 of DWNE01005840.1, read as the reverse complement.
TTTCAAGCAACATACAAATTGTTCTAACTTTATATATTGTTACATTTGGAATTCAAAGTGATTATATAACATCAGGTTACTAAACGTTTGCTCTTCTTGTTACAAATAATAATCATACCGGCGGAAAGTTAGTTCCGTAATAGAATAACGTTCTCATAAATAATGATTCTCCTCATTTTCCAATTTGTTTATTGTTTCCCTCCTTGTATTTACAGGGAAAGCGGATGTTCCCTTGCGTTGTTTTAACATTTGAGTTAAGCAAATATTGAAATAAATATTTGTTGTAGCATTTGCATATTTACAAGTGAAACGATTACATTGTGGTTAACATAATACCTCCGGTTTGTTGTTCGGTGTTTAACAGGAATGTGTGTGAATGAGATTATCGTATTTTTTACGGGTTATTCTTCCTTTCTATATATTGTGTAGGTACAGATACTAACTTGTGATTACGTCCCCAGATTATTCTCAGAAAACAATCCCGGATTCATTTCAAGGTGGTAGAATTAGTGTTTTCGACCGGAAAAGTACCAGTGGTACACCTAATTTCGAAGCAGTTCTTGTGTTTTGGTAGAAAAGTGTGGTTGCCGGTTCACTTACATATATATGAAGACCATCTTAGTACTCGGGAGTAACAATGCATCTGTGATCGACTTTAGATAGAATCCCTGTTCTATATGAAGTTGCTTATAAATGTTCACGGGTGGCAGTTACCAATATGGGGACAGCACGTTTCTTACTTCAATCTTATAAAAAAAGAAGTGCCTGAGAAATATAACAATGTTTAAAATCCTGGATTGATTATAAAAATAGTAAAAGTACCATAAATTGCCCGGTGATATATGGTGATTTGTATGGATATAACTTAGAGGCCGAAATGATCACATACATGAAAATCTTGATGTCACCAAAATATTCCGGTTATTTTGAAAATTGTTCCGAAGCGATAACTGAAGTGGAAGGATTGTGTCAATATGCGACACAAATACCGCTCTAATCGATCGTAAATGTCCACGTGGAAAAGTTCGCAAACACTTTGGACATTTTTTACTACGAATTCTTGTAGAGGTTTGTTTATGATTTTCGTCTTAGCTTTAATAACACAGTAAGATTGTTCTTCTTACAACGGATTTTGTTGTAAAAAGACGTTTGCCCGTTTACAACAAAGTCCACTGAGTGGAGTTTATAATTTAGTCTTATAGAGCAGTCGTCATACCGGTCTGAAAAGTAGCGGGGTCCGGGATCGATCCTCGGCCAGACAGATTACTGAATGATGAATTTAGATTTCTGTTCTGGGTCTGGGTGTTTGTGTATTCGGTGTTTGTGTGTTCATGGAACCCACGACATAGAAGAAAATCTTAGTGTTGGGCTATGAATGTAGAAAGCGTTATTTATTTATGTTTCATCGGTTCGTAAAATGTTTAAATTTACATAGATGGTTCCAAAACTTAAAGGCCGAATACTAAGTCTTAGACTAATTAATTTACAGCTATGCCATTTCAGCCAGTCCTTCGTATCAGAGATTTACGGTCTTCTTCAATCCACTACTTAATAAGAGTGGGAGGACAAATTTGTAGTAACCTTCCTTAAAGCAATAATACAACCTGCGGTATGTTGTGTGCACAGCCAATCGGGTTTCAGTTCAACTGTAATGGAATTGAATTAGAGCTGTTTGCTCGAGTCAACGCACAATCACTGTAAGACACTAATTTCAGTTGATTTAATTGATTAGACCTTTGTCGAGTTTACGCTACTCCTTTGTCTTTAGATTAAGATTACAGTTCTGAATTATTTAATTTAAGAGACACGATAGGTATAATAATATATTGTAAAAAAAATTTTGGCTCTCGTGTCGACGCCGACAAGTGGCAAAACTTAAAAAATGTAAGACAAAAGATGTACATGTAGAGAGATATACTATTTGTGTATTTATAATGTAATGTATTAATAACGCATACAGATATATCTATGTACATATAAACAAAGCTCATGGAAAGCGTTCGATGATGATTAAGCGAGCTTCGTGATTTTTGTTGACCCAAAAGTTTTAACGCGAAAAGAAGTTGGCACTTCAAAAATATTGGGGTGTGTTGTGTGATCTTGTATACTACAATTTACTATCTTTCAGTAAATGTTGCAAAAGGTAACTAAGAAACCAAATCACCAGAGCAACAACAACAAACACCTACTTCGGTCACCGCAAGCCAGAGGCGCTGACCAGTCTCAAAGAGATTCACTGCTAAATATATTTAGCCGTGGATCTCAAAGAGTATATGAATGGATGGATTGTAAAAAAAATATTATGATAAGAGTTTTTATAAAGATGTAAAAGACATCGCAAATATGCTTATCAGCACTTAATTTGTGGACTTATATCTGGACCTTATTTTGACCTATGACTAGCTTCTGATACGATAAAGGGGGTAAATTATCAATTCGTATTAATTAGAAAAACGTTTTTACATAGATAGATATATCGTACAGTAATAATAACAGCGACCTAACGTGAATTTGCATTAAATGAAATAAAAAAAATGTTCGCATTTTGAGTCGTTCATTAAGTACCGCCTTTATAATCTTTTTTTGATTTATTAAGGGATGTTTAATTTATATTGATTCGTTTATAGAACAAAATTGTAATTTCTTAAATCACTAGACAATTAATTTAAAACAGCGCATCATAATATACAAGCTCTGTTTAAAGTTAATAGCCGAAATCACTGTATGACATTATAGTTCTAGAAGTTCGTATGTAGCGGCAATTTAGTAATTACTGTACGTTATGATGAACCTATAGTATAGTATAGTAACGTCAATTGGCATTTCTGGTTCAATTATCACGAAATTGAATTAGAATTAGTCCGAGTCAACGCACGGCTATAGGACGCTCAGATAATATCCAATGGGAGTCGAATATCGCCCAATTTAGAACATCAGATCCTTGTCAATTGCCCTTTTTTAGTTGATTGATGATCTTAATTAATATAAATGATAACATATCACATAGACTCTACCTATGACAGTGCTCGTCAGATTAATATAAAATTTAATACTGAAAAAAATGTCCGAGCATAATATGAACACCAAAAATGTATACCTGTAGTCCCAAATGGCCGAATCGAAGACCGGCCTTAGAATTGTGAAAGCTGTCCTAAGACTAGGTAGCAAAGGAAGTTAATCTTCCGAATGGAGCAAGTATATTCTGAATATGAGTATTTTGGAAAGTTCCCGAGCCGAATAACTGAAAAACAGCCACCAAGTTTCTACGCATAACATACATACACTGGAGAAATGTCCAGCTTGGAATACCCAGAACTGTCATTCCTCACTGCAATGAAGCTATTCTCCGGGCTAAAATCTATAGTAATAAGCAAGAAGTCATTGTTATCAAATCCTATTGAGAGAATGTAATCTCGAAGAAGCTGTGATAAGGGAGAGGGAGAAATCTGACGTCCTTATTCGCACATAGAAAACCGGGCGTAGGAAAGGGCTTCCCTACGCCTTTTGTCCTAACCCCCATAACAGAGGTGTAGTGTAATGAACACGGGTAGAGATCGCGATTTTTTCTTGAGTACCTTTCAGTGCCGGGATGGAGGTACTCCAACTCTATCCCGAATAGACATGGGCTTTGCAGGAACAAATGCCAAGGAAAACATTGTGGCCGTAAAGCCAGTAAAAGTCCGTCATTATAATCTATAGCATTATATATTCACTAGCTTTTGTTCATACCTTACATGGACAAAGGATCGGATCTTACTAGCCTTAACAAGGAATTATTATGAAAAGAAAAACCCGCGGCTAAAACTGAAATTAGCAGGTATTTATTTCTATGAGTCGAATATAACAAAAAATCCTTCCCTCCGTTTTCCAGTTCTTAGGCGCTATATTTAAAAGTTATATAGCCTATGTTACTCTGACAACTAAGTCGAATCCGTATAATTATCTCATATGACATATTTTATAATCCGTCAAGCCACTAGGGCTGCAGCGCGTGCCAAAAAAGTGACCATACATTCATACATACATACATACATACATACGCTCGAAAAACATTAGGTAGGTACCCTTCTTCTGACGCAGTTGAGTAAGAATCGCTGTTGTCTGAAATAAAATACAATTAACACGAAACAAATATTTTCAAAAATGATATTCGTACATAATTATGTTGCTGAATTATATTTTGTACGAATAAAATAAAGCTTTAACAATAATCCAATACACGCTAAATAATATTGTTTAACTAGCTGAGCCCGCGGTTTCACCCGCGTTTAAAAGAAATGTAATGTGACATAGATATAATTGAACGTTTTTCA
>DWNE01005839.1:0-13596 GCA_018249875.1 Cecropterus toxeus | reverse complement strand
CCCAAATGGCGCCCACTAAAACCTGTTACAACTGATGATGATTCGGAGCTGAATAACCTTTCTCCGACATATATATTCAATTTCAATTCAATTCGCCACGGGGGTCGTCAACAATAAATGAATTAATCAATCCGAAAATCACAACCCTATTCTTTGCAAATATACCTGGTACCTGCGTCAGGTTTTATTATAATAGAAATTTTAAGGGAGATTGCTTTAACTTCTTTGCCCGTTCTATATTTATTTTAAGCTTCACTTGTTCTGTACTGATACGTACTCTGTTTACCTATTACGAAGCTTACGTGTTAAAGCACGCGAAATATACTAATAATTAAGCTTTTAATGTATTTATGTTTTATGTAGGTCTATGGTTCAGGATCCAATAAAAATTTATTTTTATAATAATGCTGATAATGGTATTATATTAAATAATAATACTAATTTTATAATAAAGAGGAAATATTTAACTTTTTATTTGTTTGTTTGAATTGAATGGGCTCCAAAACTACTGGACCGATTTGAAAAATTCTTTTACCATTGGAATCCCACATTATTCCTGATGTACAAGCATATACAGGATGAAGCACATACATCCTTTATGTGCTTGTACATCAGGAATAAACTACCACTTAATAAACAATAATAAAAATAAACTACTACTTATTACTCAAACGTTCGCATGTATATTAAGTAAAAATTATTTTAAGTTAAATTTACATTTTTTTCTGTATTTTCGATGTGAAACATCTAGTAGAGGCGCAGGTGAATCTGATTGTTGGCATGGCGATGCTTGCTTTTATTTATTTTAGCGCCATCTATTATAAATTTTCGGAACCATTAAGAATCGAACAAAACTAAGCGGGTTCGACATAGTGCGGGGTACTGTTTCTAGGTGGCGTTATTATCATTATGCTATATAGGTATTTAGTTCCTGTTGCAATATTGTACTTTATGCACATTATGTGATGTTTCACATCTTACAGGCGTCCCGTGTTGGCTTTTCTTATTAGTTTTTTTAACATAAGATAATCACGTATGAATACAATATGTAAGAAATGGAGTATACGTATATGAAAGTTATCGTACACGAAACCAGACCTTAATATTACATACCGATAAAAAATCTTCGCTCCCAAATCCCAAACAATACAATGCCATACCTGTAACAATGAAGAATAGAATCAATTAGTAAAATAGCTGTTACATCATCTGCCTATGACAATGTGTGCCCCCGCAACATTGTTAAAAATAAATCATCCGTGTGTGGGTGTAGGGACCTTTATAATAGGCAGAATTGGAACGTCGCGTCGGTTCAATTATGAACTAATATAATAAATCTATGCATTTAGCTGTTATAGATGCCGATAAGATAATTTAAGTAGATTTTTATAAATGGTCATTTAAAAAGTTGTTACTGAATAATGAAATAAACGAAAGTTGTAATTAAATAAAAGAAAATCTATGTCTACACACACTACTACTACTACACATGAGATTGGCTGCATTTTTTATATATACTTATCCAAAATATTTTTATTTCAAGAGTTCTTTTTATTTCAACAGTCCTCGTGTCGTCTAAGGGCTGCTACAATATAATAAAATCAGTAATAAACTTATATTTAAAAATATATTTATCAAAAAATGTTTATTATTTAAATGTAAGTCTGTTGTAAAAAACTTATATTTAAAAAAAAATACATTTATTAAAATATTCTTTCATATGACAGACGTGAATTCGCTACGCCTATTAAGTTGCGTGTTCCAAAAATGTTGAAATTGCTAACAATAAAATCGATTCTTATTTACATTATAACCATTCAATGATCCATAAATAACGCGACTAAGCATTATCATTTAAATCTTGCCTACACGATGTTTTACATCATATCTATCTCTTCAATAATTAAGCTATTAAATTGAACACACCATAAAGCGCCTTTCATATGCTAATCATACAGGAATAAAATAGTGGATGGCATAGGAATCAATTCTACGCTCCAATAAAACAGGGCTGGTAATATTATCAAATTAATCTATTAGCATGATTATTCGGTATTCCTTGACATCTAGTTAATTAAAGACCACGTTATAATTCCTAAACAAAAATGTTACCCTGATTTACGAAGTTAAGCAACAAAAGGACGCGGTCAATAGATGGATGGGTGCCCGATAGCTATGTATATATAATAGATGTTTTGTACTTTTGTAATCTTTGCTGTCTGTCGATACCGGTCATTACCTACTTTATACCGATGATTTTGATAGCATCCACTACGTTTTTATCTTTCGTCACTACGTCATACCTTTCATCGCCAATGTACAATTCTGATCTTCCTAAGTTTCAAATAGAGACGCCCAATAGCGGAATATAAAAAGAATTGTACACATTTTTTCGAACATTTGGGATACATAAGTAGGTATAGCGTGTAAGGCGATTGTTAATTGAATGAAGGAGTTGGAGCCTAATCTAACCTGAAACATCTAAAGAGATAAATGGGAGGGATCGGATAAGTATCACGCATTTTTTTGGCAAAAAATAAATTAAACATTTTTTTCCAAAATCTTTCCAACTTACTCAATCACTGATTACCATATTTATCCTTAAGATACGAATTTTGAGGGGATTGAAACAAATCTCAACAAGCTCGAAGATCGAAGTCAAAAAATTGCCGAAAATCCTCATTTTAATAAATGGACGCCCCCTGTGAGGTTTCTTGGAAGTGTTATCGTGTGGTAGCCCTAAGTCAAAAAGAGTAATTCATATAACATCCGGAAATGTGTGGGCATGGACGCCATGGATGCGTCAACGGAACAAAGGCAAGGAATGTAGGCCGAATATACCAACGGTAACATCTCAAGTTATTACACGCTTTAAAGAAAAAACAAAAATACTTTATTAGAGTCAGGATGTTACCTCCTAAGAAGTATAGGGATTTGAAAAACTTGTCCCATAGTTCAGGATTATTGTCATCGTTTTAAACTTAATTCTGTGGACACAATACACGTTAAAAAGGGTTTGTTATCAATCTGTTATAAATTCTTTGTACTTTTGTTCATATATCACGAATTAATAGTGGATCTTAAGGAGGATTAAAAACGTAAACATAGCCACAAACAAACTTTCCAAGCATACCATTTTTTTTCGATTTTGCGTAAGAAATAACATGATAATAAAAGTTAAGAAACCAGCGTGCAACCTTATCCAACTTTACATACAATTATCAAAGTGGTAGAACAAGTACGGTTCCATCGGGGAGGTACCACCGACACATTTTTTAAAGCTTGACGCGGTTTTTGTGTTTTGATGGAAGGGTGATGTTCTCGGCTCACTTCACATGGTACCATAGATCTGTACAAAGTCGCTCATATACAATAAGCAATAATACAGTTACCATTTACCGTCAGGTGTACTACATATACATTTGCTAGACCACTCTAGAGAAATTCCGTGTTCTTACTAAGATCTCGAAAACGCCTTAGAATAAGATGTTTAATCTAATTAAAATGAGTTTAATTGGATACGGCCATATTTTTAATAGTATTAAAAAGAGTTGATTACACTTCTAAACAACGAATGACCTATTTTCATTGATTACGAAGAAATGCATCCCTCGAAAAACATATATGGGCAGCAGACGCTACTATAAATACAAACATACAACATTCTACTAACAGTATACATAAATACCGCACCTATGTTCTAACAATACATAAATAGTCTACCACTGACATTGTTTATAAAGCAACCAAGCTTACAGCAATATTTTAACCTACGCGTGTATCGATAGTAGTGCCCTGTATACAAATTTCACGAATGTTCCCGTCGACAATGAAATTGGGACTTAAAAATCATACAAATCATACAAATACATCAAGTCTGTTTAAAGATTTTTTATATCTCATTAATTAATACATACGTACAACGTAGAACCAGTGTAGTTCGACCGGGGAGGTACCAACACCACACCTATTTCTTACGTGAAGCAGTTTTTGTGAACGGTGGAAAGTCGTGGTTGACGGCTTACTTGTATTTGAGGCGATCATCTTAGTCCTCGGAAGCAACAACGCTGTAATCGACTTCAGATAGAACACCTGTCCTATAATAAGTTGCTTACAGATGTTCATGGGCAGCAGTGACCACTTACCATCAGGTGGACTGGATGCTTGTTCGCTACTTCAGTGTGATAATAAAAATGTACATACGTTCTTAAAAATAAATAAGTTCGGCAAAATTCCATCAGTGCGAAATAAAGAGTGAATTAAACGTGCTAATCAACTTACAGAAACATGTTAAACAGACCTGGAACCAAGTGACGTCATTGGTAACCTTGAACAAACCCATTGTATGAAATGAGGTCCAACATCAAAGAAAGCGCACTGTATCAATTCCATGTCCCGTCCAATTCGACTCAGTTGCGGCGTCACTTTACGACGGCAGCACCCGCATCATTAACCGCTTTACGACCACCGCATCCCTTTCTGGCAGCCGTCTTACTCCCGGCAATAAGCGATAGCAAACTAAAGGTGAAAATAGGAGGAAATTACGCTTTCTACACTCATAACCACAAATAGGGATTTTCTCCTGTATCGTAAATGCTATAGAGAGAAAAAAGGAACAAAACGCATATACTCAGACCCAGAATAGATATTTAAATACACAATTCAGATATCTTTCCGGCCGGACATCTAATCCGAAAAACTCTACGAGATGTTTCGGTATCGTGACCGCTACGCCTCTTCAATAACAAATGACGAGGCAACCGGTAAATACTGTGACTGCAGAATTTTTTTCACAGATCATACACACACCATAAACCCCCCTTGGGAAGATATGAATTTCCGCCTTTACAATAATCGAAAGTTTCGAAATCTTGCCGACCTTATTTATTAATGACCGATTCTAAAGATTTTATACATGGAATGACGTAATTCTTGAATTTATTGTATTTTTCGCAGTCATTGTATTACTGGTTAAATAGGTTATTTTTATGTGATTCGCAAAATGCGCCTTAACGTTTTTTGTAAATATCACTCAAATATGTATTCTATCGTTTACACTGTTGCTAGTACTATTTAGGTTTTAAATTACAGATTCAAGAAGTCGTACTATCCTGTCAAACTTCTATGACTTTATTAGGCATATTTGCAAATTTGCCACGTTTAATCAGAGAGATTTTTTTTTAAATAGTACTAATAGGTCTTGATAAGTCGCAGTGGCTTCCATCATACCCCAATAATTTGTGCGGAAATATACAATTCCCCTAAGAGCATCATTCTAATAATCCTTAGAAGAAAGAGTATTCAAAATCGCACATCCTTGTCAAATTGGTCGTGGTTGGGAATTAATTTACAGAGCCCTTATCCTTGCTGAGAGCTGCAGCCGTGTTACCAATCCTTAGAAAAAGCTTTATAAATTGTATGTATAGATAACAAGCGAAGGCATTTGTTTTGTGTTTTATGTATTCTGTTACGTAAATAAATTATTTCCCTTTCCTTATCAAATTTTTGTGAGCGCGTTTGATCTTACTTTTCCCTCATTTTACTTATTTTCTAATTCGCTTGATACATTAAAATGCAAGTTATTTTTATAATATTTTACAGGAAAATATATTCTTTACACATCGTTTATTCATCCGCTTGTCGTAAGTCCGTCACCATGTTTGAAAGTAAGCGGTTAAGGCTTTACATAAAACGATGGCAACTACCTAATTTTGGTTGCGGCTCCAACATTGCCAATGGCCGTTTAAACTTTTATGTTGTCCCAGAATTGATCAGGCAACCCATGAATTTTTAGCACCTTTTTTCGTATACCATTTAAAATGGGGGTAGGTACTCGAAATCTTACTGGTTTAAGAAGTATATTTACAGGTATCTTACAATTTGGTTAAAAATCAAATATTTTTATTTGAAGGTGGTCGAACCTTTAGTGGTTTCACTCCGGAAGCACCACCGTCATACCTATTTCTACCAAAAACAGCAATGTTAATCGGTCCTGTATTATGATTCGAAGGGTGTGGTAAGGAAGACATTCTTATTCGAGGCATTCCATCTTAGTCTTCAGAAGTAGCAACGCATCTGTGACCAACCTCTGGTAAAATGGAGGCAAGTGGCTTCTGCCGCCTATGGAACATACTTATCTAGTTATAGCTACTTATCTACTTATAAAAACACTAATCTTTAACTGAAAATACACGGAATCAGTTTCAGTAAACACTATAATGATATCAAAAATGGCGTCATGCTCTTAACACGTGTTGCCAGCCGCAATGAACGTCGTAAAACTAGGTTATTGATGCCGTAAACCTCCAAGAATTTTTCATTCACTTTTTATCTATCACCATCTTTTACAATGTAACTTCCTGAAAATTATTACCGGTAGGATTATTGACTGATCTATCTATCTATTAGTTCCATATCAAATCTAAATGCTTGGACCAAATAACTACCTGACCTGAGGTAATATCATTACATTTCTACCATGATTCCACAATGGTATATTTGACGACCCGCGTGGCAGAGCGATCACCATGCCGGTCTGACACGCAGTGGGTCCTGGATTCGATCCCCGGCCAGTCAGAAATGTGAATGATGAGTTTAGATTTCTGGTCTGGGTCTGAGTGTATGTGTCATGGACACATCTTTGTATGTACATGACACCCATGACACAGGAGAAAATGTTACTGTGAGACTATGAGTATAGAAAGCGTTTTTATACTATAACAGTAGTGTTAAGAGCCTAAGGTGTTCTAGAATGAAGGGTTTGGTATGGGGGACATGTTTATACAAACCGTTTCAATTTTGTCCACTAATATAGTAATAAAAATGCATCTGTAACTCATCTCAATTAGGACTTTACCTAGGTTTCATAAGAACTGCACGTTCGTTTGCTACTTAGGTATAATATGTAGATTTTAATGTATATAAAGGATGCGTATAATGTCAATACAATGATCACCCACTTAAAAGCACAATCAACATTTTTTTTATTTTTTATTTAATGATATTAGTCATCAAAACTAAATAACGATTGTTAAAATTTACTCATATTATGAATGCGAAAGTTTGTAAGGATTTATGTGTGTTTGTATTTGTCTTTATCGTAAAAATAGTATTCAGATTTCGCAGACATTTAGTACACAGATAGTTTATAACTTGATTTAACACATTGAATACGCATTACCTTGATAAACATGCGAAACTGCGGGAATAAGCTAGTTTTACTAAAAATGGAATAAGTATTTGTATTGTATGTCTTGTTATTTGTAAATTTGCAAATGTCTGTCTGCCTACGCGTCTTATTTGCTTTAGGCTGTGAAGTATACAATTTAAATATAATAAATAATTTTATAATTGTTTACGCAGCGAATTGTAACAAAGTCAAACAAAGACCGAATACAATCAATCTTTGGTACTATAACGACAATAACAATAGACCACCGTTTTTGGAATATTACATCTGAAAAACGAAGTAATTACGTTTTAACTACTACTTTTATTTCAATCGAAACAATGAACAAAAGAATTACATTATCGTGAGAAAAGAGTGTCGTCTGTACATCGCCCAATTTGATGGTTTGAAGTTCGAAACCTAGACATGCACCTCAATTGTGTTTCAACTATTAGGATAACATCGAACATCCTAATTTTATAGAAGAGTCAGGTAAAGAATAACAGTTTTTGTTTATTTTTTTATGAATAAAAGTTAAAATAAAAAAAAATAGGCGATTAACCACAGTGTCGTTAAAGCACAAAACTTTCAGTTCTACACGTTTTTTAGATTAAAACTGTATCATTAACTGAAGGTGACGAATTTTTACGTGTTTTAATCAAGCAAAACAGCAATATATGAAGTCTACCAATCCGCACTCATCGACGTAAAGATACATAAGCAGATTACCGTTGCCTTACAGTGAGAAAATTATATATGACGACATATAATCGTAATGCTCAAGTATTGGTCTCTAAAGAAGGTATGTCATTGACTTGGTAATGTAAGTTATGTGAGAACTTTGGGAATATACACTTTGTTACCTGAAAGGGGTTTCATAAAACTGAATTATAGCCATAACCCTAACTTGGTCTTGAGGATCGTCATAAAATACCATCTTGGGTGCTCACAGGACACGTGGCGGACTGTTGTTAAATTTTATGGAAACTACGCACAATGGAAATGTAAATTAGAGAATCATAAATGTTTCTTACCGAATGCTATTCCGTCATAGTTTAAGGACGATTCTTTTTAAAGTATGGAAGTAGGAAAAAGAGCGTACAGTCCACTTGATGGTAAGGCACTGCCGCCCATGGACATATGTGTTCCGTAATCAATGCCAGATGAGATCAGAGTCTTACCTGGGAATGCCCACAGGTGCGTTGCTACTCCTGAGGACTAAGTTGGAACACCTCGGATAAGTATAGCTCCCAGCAGCTCCCTTAACACACCTTTCAGACCAGAACACAGCTGCTCATAATACTGCTATTGTTCTCGTCAACCCATTATTGTCCCACTGCTGGGCACGGGTCTTCTCTCACAATGAGAGAGTTTTAGGCCATAGTCCACCGCACTGGCCAAGTGCAAATTGGTAGACTTCACACACTTTTGAGAACTCTTTTTTTACGAGAACTCTCAGATGTGCAGGTTTCCTCACGATGTCTTTCTTCATCGTAAAGCAGTGATAATAAAATTTCTAATACGCACATAATTTTAGAAAAATCAGTGGTGCGTGCGTGCCTGGGTTTCGAACCTCGGATCCTCGATTGAGAGGCAGAGTTTCAACCATTAGGCTATCACTGCTATTCGTTTATATTATATGTTTATTTTTTGTTGTAATATTCGTAACAGCGTTACTTGTTAAACCGATAGCGTTAAATAACAGATTTAATACACCAATATGTTTTTGACGTAATTGTAGATGTAAAAAAGAATTTTCTAGAACAGTTTATTTTCTGACGCGTTATTCCAAACACTTAGCACTCACTTGTCTAATCTATCAATTATCAAACAAATTTATTTTGATTTGTGCAAAGTGCTTTTGCGTTTGGTAAATTATAAATACACTTAAATATTACGTGAAATGTTTATGTGATATTTTAAAGAGTTACTGGTTTATGATACATTTTTACAATTTCCTTGTTTTTAGAATTCCCAAAGGGTAAAAACGAAACCCTCACTAGACTAACTCACTAAGACTCCGCTGTCCCTCTGTCCGTCTGTCTATTACCAGAATGTATCATACTATAAATATTATAAAATAAATATTTAAGGGGGTCTCCCATACAAAAACGTGATTCTTAGTCGTTTTTCATAGATATTGGTATGGAATACTTTGTGCGCGAGTTTAATTCGCACTTGGCCGATTCTATTTATTAACTTTAAAGATGCGTGCCTATATAAAGATATTCTGTTCATATTTTTGCATATCGACATGGATATAATAAAAAATACGGTCATGAGGACTGCCCGTAGCAGTATATATATACATATATATATACACAGTATTCATATAGCTCACGAGAAGCGTTCAGTGAAGATGACGCGAGTACCAAGGTTTCTTTTCACCCCAAAAGTACACCACGCGACTTTAGAAGTTGAAGAAGTTTCCCTTAAGGAACTTGGAAAAATACGAACACAATTTTAAGATTCCTATAAAATCCAAATTTCGCATTAGGTCCCTTTTATTCTGACTGTGTGATTTTATTTTCTATTAAAGAAGAAGCAAACGAGCATGTGGTCTATCTTGAAGTATCGTCAACGGCCATATTTAAAGGTAGCTCTTTGTGGTTCGACTCCGGAAGCACCACCACACCTATTTCTGACCAAAAACAGCAGGATTCAGATTCAGCAGGTTTGAAGGTGTAGTAAGAGAAACATACTTATCCGAGGCGTTTCAACTTCAGCCTCAAAAGTCAACACATCATTTGTCTCCAACGCCATTTTGCATACCAAGCGCGTATTGTCTTCAACGCCATTTTGCAATACAATGCAATGCAATGCAACCAGGGGCATAGCTACCGCCGTATCAGCCGTATACAGGGCCCCCGGGCTACGGGGGAGCAACGTGCGTAAGCAAAAATTAGTAAAAACTTCCCAAATTTTGGCAGTTAGATAATTATGGCGAATGAATGTTTCTTTAAATTTTACGCAAACATTTTTTTTCCTTTTGTGGGAATACTTTACCCTTGATAAGTGCCCCCACACAAATTTTATACGGGGCCCCGCCAAGGCACGCTATATCATTGCATCTAACTAACACCATTATCTATAGGCATATTATATCACCCGTATCGCAATAGCCCTAAACACTCGCAAAGACAAACAAACGCTCTAACCCATTTGGGTCATTTATAAACCCTTATAATTCCAACAATACTTAAAGATCGAAACAGAGCTTAACAATTCAATCTTTGAAACCAGATATTCCAATCCGATGTCCTTTGATAGCATTTACTTCGTTCAATTCCAAACTAAGGACGGATTTGGTTTACAATTACACTGATCGAGTGATCAAAGTATTGAACAGAAACTTTCTCAGCGCAATCAACATTTCGTTCATTTCGTTCGGTGAGTTCGATATTCAAATTAGCATTCCGAATGAATTAACTGTCACAAAACTATTGAAAACTGAAATTGAATGAATTTTAAGACTGCCGTCATTCTTTTTGTATAATCCTTTCCATTTCAGGTTAATAAATTGGATTTAAAATCAGTAAGAGCTCAGTGTTTAAGATTTGACATTTAACCGAGGGTTCAAAATCAAACTTTGAATCCTAGGCACGCAACTCTTGTTTTCCAAAGATATTTGCGTATTGCAAATTAATTAGTACTTTAAAAATGTCAAAGACATTCGATGTGTTTTTTTTATATAACATTGAAGAAGCATGCAGTCCACCTGATGGCAAGTGGTTACTACAACCCATGGATATCCAAAAGTAAGTTCATATTCAACAATATCTGAAGTCGATCACAGATGCGTTGCTTCTCTCGTGGACTAAGATTGACTTCGAGTGAGCGATACTTACTCATATATTGCAATGTACCTAGCACGTTCACGTTCCGACATGTCTTGTAATGATAGGCGAAAACATACACAATTTTCGTTTCGAGGAAACATAACAAAATCGTACTAAGGGCAGTGAGGTATAAAAATCTGGCAAAAATAAAAGAAAGGAAACATCATCATACCATTATAGGCAACGCGCCCTTACCTCTATAAAGGCAATTTCCTTCAGACAGCCGAAGGGTTGAAAGGGCAGTAATCAATGTCAACGGTTTATATGTGGAAATAGGCCCTTTAGTTACTGTAATATTGTGTACAGGGGAGAGGTTATGACGTCATGCGATTTTTGTTAAACTATCTATTCAGAAAGCTAAATTATTGGGGGCGTTCCAGATCATTAAGGGTTGTTGCTTTCTTTATAGAAGAAATATATAGCTGCTGTGATCTGATTTCAAGGATGGTGGTGACTGTTATACGACGCATTCTAATATACTCCTCAGGGGTCTCAACGCATCTCTGACCTCAATTATGACTCCAATCTCATCTGGGTTTGAATCATCTATCAGCCTTTTGAAGTCCACTGCAGCTTCGCCTAATAAGCGGTTTTTTTATCGAACTCTATGTCTTAGCTGTATTTTTTTTTATTTAATATTGAAGTAGCAAACGAGCATGCAGTTCACCTGATAGTAGGAGGCTCTTGTCCATGGACATTTGTAATCAACCCCAGATAAAGATCAGGGTCTTACCTAAGATCGGCCACGAAGCGTTGCTGAGCACTGTTGGAACGCTTCTGATAAGTCCGGTCAGATATGTCCCCTACCACACCCTTCAGAGACAACACAGTGATACTTAACACTGATGTTCTTAGGCAGAAATAGTCGGAGTCGGAGTCTTCCGGAGTCGAGCCACAAAGGGGTTCTTCCGCCCTCGATGTAATTTCAGATGATTGATAGACGTCACAACTTAAGACACTATTTCTGTCTAACGGCTGTTAATGGCTGATATATTCTGATTTAAATGATTTCGTAAATAAATACTTTTCCGAAGCGTTCCACTTAGTCCTCAAGGGCGAAACACAAAGAAACCGAAATAAACAATATCGTCTCTGCAATTCGCATACAATGTACCATTTAGAACCAAAACCGTTTACCCTCATTATAGTGGTCGTCTAAAACCAATTTCTGTCTAGACACTATAATGTTAGCATTGAAACTAAGTTCTAGATTGTCGCGAATGGGCGAGACCAATGGAACTTCTCGCGAAAATAAAGTAGTTACTTTAATGGTTGCATAATCACGCGGTGATGTACTAAAATAG
Source organism: Cecropterus toxeus (assembly GCA_018249875.1). Lineage (NCBI taxonomy): Eukaryota > Metazoa > Arthropoda > Insecta > Lepidoptera > Hesperiidae > Cecropterus > Cecropterus toxeus. Next base: position 1,285 of record DWNE01005839.1, on the reverse strand, counting down.
TATTCCACTAACTCTAACGTCTAAGGTTCGAGTCCCAAGGTAGCTTTGCGTTTCCAAATGACTTGCGAATAAAATTAATTATTATTTGATATCTGCATGGCGGAGAGCTAAGAAAAGTTTTTGTTTTATAACATTGAGTGGCAAACGAGCATGCAGATACCAAGTGGAACTAGTGTAGTTCGATCAGGGAGGTCTCGCCACCACAACTATTTCGAGCGTGAAGCAGTTCTTGCGTTTCATTGTAAAGGTGTGGTTGCCAGCTCACTTATATATGAGGCGACCATCTTAGACCTCCGGAGTAGCAACGCAGCTGTGATTTCAGATAGAATCAATGTTATATACGAAGTAGCTTACAGATGTCAGTGAGAGACGGTAACCATCTACTACTTTGGTCGACAGCAAGCTCGTTTGCTACTCCAATCTGATAAAAAAGTGCGGTCCATATGATAGTTAGTGGACACATCCGTCCAAGGGCATCTGTAAGCAACCCCAGAAAAAATAATCTTAGCCAAGATAGGCTAGCCGAGGTTGGCCACAGAACCGTAACTACTCCCGAAAAGAAAGCTGGAAAGCATGTGAAGGTGTTATGGTTAGAATATAACGACTAAATGTGCTATTCCATGACAGAAATTGGTGTTAAAAAGATTTATTTATTTATTCCTTATTGATCACAAAAAATATAACGGACACGGTGGAAAAGCGTTTTCTGTCAGTTTGTTTCCGGGTTCTATCCCCGTTAGACCTCTATCAACGAATTATTGGATCGGTTCGGAGAAGGTATAATTTACTTTCGTGAGAAGTTTTTTAACGATTCATATAGTTATAACACACTACTTGCTAGAATACATTGACCGAAAATAGCTTCGAAAATGTCTTTTTTATCATTTTGAATTTCCGCGTAGAAGCTATGTTGTTTGTCTCATAGTACCAAAGTTAATAAACATTGTAAATACGCATACACAATACTACAATAACTTTCTGCTTACTATCACAGTGACGTCACGATGCCATCAAAATGAAGTGTTTTACATGTCCTAAGAATATTACAGATAAATATTTGCATTAAATGAAATTGAAATTTAAAATTATAAAAAAACGCGTCATTTTTAATTAAATTTTAATAAAAATAATATTACTCTAAATGTATATTACTTTCAAAGCGTGTTCTGAGGTTTTATTTAATTATTAAAAAAAAAAAAAAAAAAAAACAAAATATTATTATTTTTTTTTTTTTTTTTTTTTTTTTTAAAATTTTTTTTTTTTTTTTTTTTTTTTTTAAAAATTT
>DWNE01005838.1:0-13598 GCA_018249875.1 Cecropterus toxeus | reverse complement strand
ATTTCTTAATAAACGTTATTAAATTATAATACGATAATCATTTATTAAATACTTTTTATCATCATCATCTAATAATTAAATTTATTAGATGATGAGTAGTTTATTTAAATTTTCATTTAAATTACGGTAAACATAGGCAAATTTGAATCACCAACATCACATGAAGAGTTATTCAACTTGTTTTTCTGACTTATTGTTTAAACATTTATTAATACCGGATTATACTCGTAGTATATAAATATCTAGAAAACAGCCGTACAGACAGAGAGTTGACGGAAAAACGGGCATGAAGTGAAAATTGGCCTTATTTTTGAAGAAGCACGAATTCCACAAACTTGTCTACTTGTTATGAAGAGTTACGAGCACTGAAAACGGCATGAAAATTACACCCGTGGTGATTAGTTGAAACGACAGAAATATAGACGGATGTGACTCAAAATTTAAGGAAATAATATTTACGAAAATTATGATAAAAATATACAAGGTAAATATCATAGGAAAATGTCATGATAATGTTTTGTAACATTGTAAATTTCTTTCATGAAAATGCTAGCATTTTCTTGAGGTTTCGTACGCATACATTAAAACATTATTATAATAAAATAATACACGTTTTAATCACCAATTTACTCATATAGGATCCATTAAAAAAAAACAGAACACCTGTTTTTTTTTTCATTATTACATTCATTATTTATGACCAGAAAACCAAATACCTTTTTTACAGTGCTTGCTTCGTTTGATTTTCATATAAACTTTCATCCATGGGTTTAAATGTTATTAATTAATTCATTACTTTTGATATGAAATTTCATAAACGGAACTTTGCAAACAAACTTATAACTTCGTACTTATTTATACATAAAGAATCTATGTCCAAATTTCAGGATTCAGCTGTTTCGACTGTGCGTCGATCTTTGGGTAAGTCAGTTAGTCATTTAGTCTTTTTCTTTTCTTTGGATATGAAAATTTAAAATGTACAAATCGGGAATATATATCGAGTAATACTGCAGTAAAAATACGTCAATATTATCTTAAACACGTATATACTTATGGCGTTTTCTAAAAATATGCAGCATTTTTCTGAAGAACGATGAATCGATCTGATTATTGTAAAAAATATATTGCGAGAAATTGATGCTGACTGAATATAAATTACCAAATCAAAAAGTCAACCTAATATTTGCATTCTACAAGCTCCGGAATATCCATCTGAAATATAAGCTAAGTCTAACAAGTTTTTAAATTTGTTGAGAACGAATACTCCGATAAAAGTTTACCTGTATAAATAACTAAAGGTCAAGAGGAAAGAATCCTTGATAAAAACGTTAATGAAATACAACTTTACGGATGAATTTACCACAAAAATCAGAGTAAATCCCAAAGTTATCGTGTAAATTTAGTAGGCTGAAATTAATGAAGTGACAAATTCCCGTCTTTAACGATCGTCAGTTCAGTTCCATTGGGTTCATAATTCATCCATTTACTGGCTTAAAAAGTGCGCGGATATGACACTTGTTACAGTGGCTATTAAAAGCGATAAAATAATAAAATAGAATTGATAAAGAACATTCAACATTTGTGTGTAAGGTTTTGTGTACGTATGTAAGATTATCTATGTGTGGATTGTGAATGTTATACCCATAGCCCACCTAGTTATTTAATTGGATAAATTACGAATACTTCCTGTGTCGAGCGCCTTATATCGATGTTTAGTCAATAACGAAACAAACCATTTATGCCTTAACCATAATAGGAAATATATTAATTACTATCCATCTAATTAAATTAATGTACATAATTATACTAATTAACTTGCGTCGCTAAATATCATTACGTTTTAATTAATTAAATTAATGTTATAATCGTCTTTTTTCTCGCTGTTGTGCTATCATGGTTCACCATCAAGCTATTTTTTATAAGACTGAAATAATAACGTTTTGTAAAGTCATATAGCAACAGAATCTTTTCTATGTCGTGAATGACACGGATAGATCAGAAGCCAGAACCAGACCAGACACCAGACCTAGATCAGAAACCTAATTTCATCGTGTAGATGTCAGTCTCGTCGGGGATCGATCCCGGTACCTACTTCGTGTCAAACCGGTACTATGACCATTCTGCCACATATATCGTTAAATGACAATTGGTAAGCGTTTTCTAATCGCCCAAAACTTTTTCGCTGGTAGCAAGACACCGGTTTTACATGACATTTTTCCATTAGATGCGTCGTCACCCCAGGGTGGATAAATCGACGACCTGTTGCGACTTTGGAACGTGTGACAACGTCTGTGCGCGCGATTTACTGGAGAGACCACGCAAATTGTTCTTTTGTTTACTATACAGCCGGGAGAAGACGGCTTTGACAGTGTTGATGTGTGCTTTGTACTTCTACTTACGAGTATTTACTACAAAACAACATGTTTCAAAACTCTTATGACATCTTTATTTACATGGAACATAAATTAATAGAAGCGTTGTCTTCCCTTAATCCATATAGTGATAAATAACATATACACAAATATAAGTGCACAAATACCAAAAGCCAGATAATAAATCCCTTTTTTATTATAAGAAGAGCAATTCAGCTTGCGGTCCACCAGATAGCAAGTACCTACTGCCGTTTTTAGACTTAAATAACCCTAAATAGCATTGAATTTCTACTTGAGGTCACTCGGAGATGTTTTACTACTCTTCAGGGCTAAATTAAAACTCCTCGTATAAATGTGTCTCGCTTACCAAACCCTTCAAGCTATGATATTGGAGCTAGGGCTTTTACAACATTGGAATTTAGATATCTGGTCAGGGTTGATATCAGAACCCCTTGCCTACCAACCTACAGTTACAGCGTAGTTTGGCATAGAAACATACAAAACAACTTTTTAAAAGACGCTTTCTACACTCATAGCCCCATACTAGGATTTTCTCATGTGTCGTGGGTGCCATGGACACACAAAGACGAATACACAAACACCTAGACCCAGAACAGGAATCTAAACTCATCATTCAGATGCCTGTCTGGCCGGGGATCGAACCCGGGACCCACTGCGCATTAGATCGGTATGATAACCGCTCGGTCACGCGAGTCGTCGAACTACATAAAAACCTAGAATTTTTCGCGACAGCGAGTCAGTGAAATAGCTGTGCTTAGCACTGTTGTTAAAACGGGAAAGTGGAGATGACCACGCATTCAAACCTACAATATTTTTACTGCTAATGAATTTTAAAGTTTTCCAAATCTTTTTCCACATCAACAGGATATTTTTGAAATGACGCCTTGACGATGATTGAGTATTGAAAAAACGTAAATAGTTGCTTGCTCTTTTACTAAATCTACCTACCTACCTAATCTAATCTAATCTACCTTTGAACTAAATCGAATTAAAATCCATTAAAAAAAGTTCAACGAAAACCATTACATACCTTGCTATGAAAATGTCTTTAGTGAGTGTGTATTAATAGATATTAGCCCTATTGTCCTATTAAGGTAGTTTCAACCCTTGGGTATATATTAAAAGTAAACTGTTACTACAGTTATTATCATGTATTTTAGTGCTTCAACATTAACCTTTACGGGACTAACTAACTTGGCAACGAAACAACCGAGCAAACTTATTTAAACTTTACGAACATTACAGAAATGTGGAGAAACAAAGGTGGCTTTAATTTTAAAAGCATTCACCGCCAGTCTACTTAAAGTGTCAAAAAACAAAGGTAATGATAACCATCTAACTGTTGTATATACTTTTTCAACTGCTGTCCTTACGTCCTATGTTTAGGCATGGCTGTATTCTTAAAACTCTATGAAGCTTAACTGTACTCTAATTGAGCACAATCATGATTTGTGTATGATACCCAACCCAACCCTGTCGAATATTATTTCAAATACTACATGCTATTTTTTTTTAACTTAGTACTGTACTGTATTTAATAAAATAAAACAGTTTTAATCAATTAATTTATTTATTTTAACAGTTTTAATCGAACTAGTAACATCGTCCAAACTGAGACGATTCTAATGTGTCGTACGTCACAATCCGTCAAGCCGTTTCGGCTGTAGCACGTGCCAAAGAAATAAACACGCATACAAACAAACATACATATATATACATACATATGCTCGAAAAACGTTATTCTCCTTTTGACGCAGTCAGGTAAAAATATTACTTTAAATGATAACTGATGATACCCGTACTTTACAACAACCATTAGGATTATTTATTTGTAGTTCAAAAATCGGAGAAGAGACAATGTGAAATCATTCATTATTCCGTATCCATTCTGACAGCAACAATAGCCGAGGGAGTATTAGGTCGGTATTAAAGAACCTTATTCTTACAAAGAGGGGTACGGGCTTTCAAAAACATTGAATAATGCTTTTGCGATATCGATTACAAAAAACTCTCGGCTGATTATTATATAGCAATAGGTAATTTTGCCACTCACAAAAATTCGTAATCTATGTGTTACTATTGCTGGATATACATTTTTTTATTGTCTTCCTACTAATAACAAGATACTCAAAGTTTCAAGTACAACCTGTAATCTTTATGACAAATAAAGTACATGATACTGAGAGGATTATAAACTTAATATGATTCTAGGAGATAGAACCGTTTTGATTTGACTGCCAATAAACTATTGCTATACCTATTACTACTTTACAAAGGAAATATTTATCCCTGCCGTCACATAACCTGGTATTTACATCATGTAAATGAAATAACTTATAAATCTATTCACTAAAAAAATCATGTGTTGCTTTCGTCATATAAAACTCCAATCTTATGAATAGAGTTTTAAATTGATATCAACTGTTCATGCGCGGCCGTGGCAGCAGTTAGATTACGTACAGATAGATGGAGGTACACTTTTCGATATAGGCCTGCCCTCATAGTTACCACAGTCAGCGCGAATGACGCTGCTCTCCATTTCTTGCATTATGTTTCTTATTCGTTTGCTACGACAACTAACATCCGACAACTGGTGTTATTTAGAGCCGACATAATACGGTACATTTTAAACTACCACATAAATATACACATCATATATAGGTATATACCGAAATCGCTGAAACAATGGAGATGTGTTGCTGTAAATTATTTGTGTTATAAATTATACAACCAATTATACAAAAACTTAAATAGGGTTTTTATAATCGATTCTGGACGTTCATTTTACTCCATTCAGTTGGCATGTTAATTAATAACAAACATTTTTAACGTAACGGTTCTTTGTTGTGCGTTATTAATAAAAACTGTAGCAACATGTTCCGATAAATATTTACACGTTTTATTAAATAGCTCGGCGTTATTTTACAAAATACATTTTGTTTTGTTTGCGCTGGCTTTTTGGAGACGAAATGTAAACCGCACAAAAATTTGAATGTATACTTATATTTGTAAATATGAATTGAGTTTTGTTTCAATACAGCTCAATCACGAAATTTTAAAGGAAGTTGTTGTTGAATGTAGGAAATATTATTATTATTATTAAATAAATACAGCATAAATACATATATTCTTCATGTACCTCTAACACGTCTATTACCTACATTTTTTGTAAATTTTAAAGAGGCGATGTTTTCGGGAGCTATGGAATTGGAACGTTTCTCATATCCATAACAACGATGCTAACTCTTGGAATCAAACTAACAATAAATGTAACAGTGATGCTTTATATTTTGAATTTGTGAACAATTCGTAGATCTATTTTGGAACAATACTGGGAAATCAATTTGTACTTTACGTAAGGCTACAGATACGTGGTAAAGGCAACTGTGCAAATTAATAGCCGGCTGTAAGTAGTTTAATAAAATTCATCTGCTACAAACAGAGAGCAGATGTACATTTTTATGCCGCAACAGTATTTATTCTGACAATATGAAACACGGCAGTCGTTGTAAAGTTCGAGCTTACTGCCTACAAACTCTTGCAAAACACAAATCTCTTACTTGGCTCCCGTTCTGCAATCGTAAACATTCGCTACAAAGCCCATCTAAGATATTAGCAATCCTTTTTAACTTACTCGCGTCTGACAAATGAATGTTTAGTTCAGCTGGCACCAGGTGTAGCAAAACAATTCCGACGTATAAATCGGTATTATCCAAAGGGTTCTCCAAATATCTAGTGTGTTGCAACGTAAGAGAAATTGTATGAATTCAAATAGCAGAACGGCGCGCACTGTTTTCGGCATGAAATATTGCTTACGCCAAATGCAATGTACAAAATTCTCAAGGTAGAAATGTCTGTACATGGATCAACTGCTTTTAACCACGATTTTTTAGTATTTTATCAGTGATGAACAAGCAATGTCCGTTTATTTTGAACAGATAGTCATAAAAATAACTAAAAATGTTAGGCTCTTTTTATACCTAAACAAATCTAAGTAAAGTTTTTAGGAAAGTAATGTGAAAGACCAATTATTATTATACGCCTTTATATATAGAAACCCATCATTACTTTAATGCCAATTCCCGGCATAACCTATTTCAGATACATAGATTCTTCAAGAACTGTTTAAGGCGAATAAGCTCATATGTACTATTAACCAAGTAGTGAATAAAGAGTTCCGTCACAAACAACCAAATATCATGCGATCATTGACAGCGATAAATCAGAGTTGAACCGTAATGAATGTAAGTATTAATCCGGACCCAAATTTAGTGGTCTTAGTAGCGCTATGAGCAAACTTTTAATCTTTCCCAGTTTAGCAGTTTTCTCTGTTTCCGATACAACAAAGGGCGCGATTATTTACAAAAACACTCACTCTCTCAATTCACACACGTATGTAATGTTGTAAGTAATATAATATAGTAATAATATTGTTAATATCAAATATATAGCTATATCTCAGGCAGGTATTCAGTATTCAAGTTATATGTTAAGTATAAAATATGACTACCTTCTGATAAAATTATCAACTGTTGATTAACAGTGACCCAATACCTGATCATATGGCAAAATAAATGATTATTTCTAAAAACAAATCACGCGCTTGATAAAATAGTTTCTTAGCGATCCGATGCCCATACGATGGAGATTTATGATATTTTAATAAGATTTTTTTTTCAGTAATTGATTGATATTTTTTCATGTATATTTGCTATTCAATTACTTGTACACATCAATTTTTGTTTGAATGACCTTCTATATGTCTCTCACACACTGCATACTACAACAAAACTATTGTTTAGCAAATTCACTGAGGAAAAAAAATATAGTTAATAATTATATTTTTTGTAAGCAATATTGCGTTTGGTATCAAAATTAAGATTGTATATAAAATTAATACGAGTTTGAAAAACAGGCAATTGATAGGTTTTTAAGGAATATATTGGCAATTTACGAATTATAATAGGCACGATGTAGTGAAGATGTAAAAAGTACTTAAGAAAAGTAAGTAAAAAGAATAGTGTAAAAATGTGCCTAAGTAAACTGATCTTAAGCGAGGAAGCGCAGGTAGCAGAGCGTAGGACAAACCACTAAAAGAACACGTTACTTTCCGGACACATCAAGACAGCTAGGGATGGGAAGTTGAAAGTATCGATGTCTCACTAATATTTTAAAATAAACCTTTTCTTCAGATTTCTTATTTATTTGAAGGTCTTGTAATCTTAGCGTAAAGGTCTTGAAGGTGTAATCTATCTTGTCTCTACCTAAATCTAAAAAAAAGATGTTTTCAATAATAATAATAATAATAATGAATTGAATACAGGTGCCTTGCGTGTTTTTGGGGATCAAGTTTGTTCGCTTCATATGATTATTATATCATGATTATCTATTTCTATTCATCAGCCCTATGGAATCCACTGCTGGCTTTAAGTCAATATTATTTGCCAACAGTTACCATGCCTTTATGTAGGTGCCCGCAGTGGACGTTGATGTTACACAGGAAAACGCCGCCTGTCTGTTGGATTTTGTACCTTACTCATCTCGTACTTCCATCCAATACTTTTTATTTACTTTATTTTCTTAACTTAAAACTGATAACATAGTTATTATTATTCGTAACTAAGTTTATTATTTATTTGCAAAGATTATTAAAACTTAAAAGACACATCTCCATAAAAAATTAACGAACGAACGTTTATTATGAACAATCATTCACATTACGGTTTAAAGTACCACAATCGCCGCGGCGAGATTAATTTAAAAATAAGTAATAAATAAATTATCGATGGATATTACATGACTAGTGAGGGGCGGGTGGCAGGCGGACGATTAGCCGCGGTGTTTCTCGGCTGTCTTGGAAATAGAAAATAAAGGCGACTTGACATGAGCGTCGTTAGCCCCGTTCACTCGGGCGAGTGCACTTGAACACTTTTAAGTTTTCAAGTTTAAGAAAAATAATTCGCGTAATGCGAATATGTTGATTTAAAGATATAATGAATGAATTTTAAGATATAACCTTTCTGTGGTGTAGTTTTATTATTGAAAATACGTTGCGTTTCTATTATAACCTCAGTAGTAAAGGACGTGTGTATACCTACACATGTCCGTAGTTTATTTACTAAAATAAATTTAGATGCATGTTATCTCGCTACAAATATTATTCTCAGTGTAATTAGCTTCAGATATCTAAATTAATTAAGGACACTCTCACAAATCAACATATTATCAAGTAAAATAGTAAGAAAGCATGTTAACTACCTCTTCAATGACGTAACAGTGGGCGGAACACCAACACTCGATCCGCCTATTGGCGCTCCGCCCACTATAAATTGAAAAAGCTGATCATTGTCCTCATGATGCTAAATTTTAGTTGAAATTGTTCGACCGAATATTTTCCACGCTATTATGAACAATTTATGATCGTCAACGAGTTTTCGAGGGGTAATAATAGAGAAACGGGTTACTATAGTAAGACTATATTTAATTTTATGATTATTATGTAAATAGATCTATAATACATGTGTGCTACTATATAACAGTTGTAGGTGTCATTCATATGTACGTATGTGAAAGGACTGCTGTTTGCAAATATTTTTTTTTTATATCGTTAATCTAAACATAATTTAGTGAATACTATCCTCATAATGACGTATTGTTACTTATGAACACTCTACAACCATACAATTCGAAATTCATCTATTTTAAGTTACAGATACAGTCTCATACTTATTATATTATTGAAAAACTTTGTAGGTACTCTAACTCCAGTGTGGTTAAAGAGCCCATTATTTTTTAAGGTTTTAATTTTATCCATAAACAAAATTAACATAATTATCTCTATACTTTTTAAGAACTTTTTACAAAATAGGCATTTTTGTGTTGTGTTATTATTCAATCTAAGAAGCTATATGTTTAATACTAATGTTGTGCTCTACATTCGTCCTAATAAGATATGCTATATCATAAATTACACCTAAAACCGATTACAATGCCACATTCAAATTAATTCCATAAACCAATTTAATTAATAACACATCAAATAAAATGATACTAAATATTATTGGATGTTAAACCTAACCCATTCATTGATTTCAATAGCAATACTTTTGCATCCAGCAAATCCGAATACTGTAAAGGACATATAAAAATATTCTGAAATAATGTCCGATCTACTTGTTTAATTTTATAGATATTAGATCAACGGAGACAACGAAGCGAATATATTAAAAATACATATCACTTATAAAATAAATTAAAAGCCGATACACTTTTCAGTTAGTATGCTACCTACTCGCCCAAGTACCATCTCCATTGCAAGCGACTATTTCCATCCGCCAACGATACAAGTTAACCGCGCGGTCGCCCGAACGTGACCGTTTTACGTATTTATGCAGATACACCTTCCCCTCACACGGTCGGGAAGAATTCAACTAACGTAAGGGACGTCCTTATTATTATAGTGTTTTCTCACGAAGGCCCAATGACGGGCTATTGTCCACCTTAAGCCGTATAATATAAAGATTACGGGCCGCGTCTTTGTGAATTAAATCATCTATCCGTATAGAATAAAAACAAAGGCACGGCTTAGCGAACGTTCGGTAGGAACACAAGCGCTTAATAAAGATTATAGGATTATGGACTAATGTGTTGTCCGAGCCGTGGAATAGTAATGAAGTTCGGAAATACATTTTGGATACAGGTATCTCATTCTTCTATTTTTCTTATCCATCTTTCTCTCTGCTCTTTAATTCTCGCAAATTATTCCTCCTAATGCGGTTATTTTTTTTTCTACGAACAATCCTACTTCTTTCCTTTATATCCAGAATTTTGTTATTTTATTATAACAAGCAATGTGGTTCTAGAATTCAAAAGTCTAGAGAGCGTCTAGCGGTGAGTTTAAATGACATGCGAACATATTTGCATGATACCAAAAGTTCTCAATTTTGTTGATTCTATATACAAGGTTGTAAACAGTGAAAGTATTTTTAACCTACTTCTTATAAAACTACTACTAGCAATGCAAATGGCTACTTCCTGTTACTTCTAAATTATGAAGATTTCAATCTGAAAGGTGCTAAATTATAAATTCGAAATTTTTAACATTGAAGTTACATAACAAGATCATCATAATTTATTGCAAATAATTGTCGGCTAAAGCAATAATTTTCGCTTTAGTCATATATTTTATATAGTGAACACATATTTTATAATTATAGTAAACGCAAAAAAAAACAGACGTACAATTTACCCTTCTGACTAGATTTATCTTACTTTTTCTTGGTTCACTAAATATAAAATTGCACGTTATAAATTTAATAATTTAACGCACGGTTTCACGGGCCGCATCTCATAACTCGCAGTAGCCAATATTAAAAGATCATAATATTATGTTCGCGACGAAACTACCTTTAGGTACCTTATTTTTCATATTCACTAGGAATTTTCTTAATAAACGTGGAAGCGTAAGAGATTTACGCCTACGTATTAAATTCTTGAGTATTAAATATTTAAAGTGAAGAGAGTTCATAGGTGAATTTTTATTACATTCCCCATATTCACATGTAGGTACAATAAATGTCATTCGCAGTACTAATATAGAAGTGATCAGGGTACAGTAATGAACTGGAAGAACTCTGAAACACTTTCCCGTGCGGCTGCAATGAAAGTTAATAAATAGCAAGCGACTAACCAAATTATGGCTGTTAGCTACAACTTGACGATCCGCGTGGCGGAGCGGTTACCATACCGGTCTGACGCGCAGTGGGTCCCAGGTTCGATACCCGGCCAGACAGAAATATGAATGATGAGTTTAGATTTCTGGTCTGGGTCTGGGTGTTTGTGTATTCATCTTTGTGTGTCCATGGCACCCACAACACAGGAAAAATCCTAATGTGGGGCTATGAGTGTAGAAGCGTGTGTAATTAAATAGAAATAGATGTGACGATGGTGCTTTTGGAGTCCATAAAGGATTCGACCACTTTAAAAAGTGAACTAATTACATTGAATTAAAGCCGTATTTACACACGCACGCCTTCTACACTCATAGCCCCACACTAGAATTTCTCCTGTGTCGTGGATGTTATGTGTTACTAACGCACAAAATACTCTCTAAAAATCTATTTCCCAAGCACACTAAAGCAGTATAAGCAATAAAATGCATACTTTATTTATTGGGAAAAACCTTTACAAACAAAACAACCTTAATCGGTCCCGATCTCTGAACTACAGAAGTATCCGGGAGATAAGAACTGATCCGCATTTGTACGGGGGTTGGAGATAAGGGCAATTCCGGGTGAATTGCGCTTTGGTTTGTTTGGATAATGATAATGAGAGTGGAAGTTAGTGTGTTTAGTTCGTTGTAAAGGCTTTTTATTTTGATAACAATTAATTACATAATTATATAATACTAATGACTAATGTGATAATTAATTACATGTTTAATACTAATGTTTTATGTTATCTTAAACTAAGTGATTCACGTGGTACATTCAGTTTGTTCTTGCATTTAAATTTATTTTATTTAAAAAAAGGGGGTGGGGGCATTTTTTTATTATTTTGACAATATGGGTATCAAATGGAAGCTAGAAAATAGACCAATCTAAGAGCATGTATATTTTAATACTCTTTCTTGTCTATTTTGACAAAAACTCCTATAGCATTAAATTAAATGTTAAATGATTAATTATGAACAAAAATTTTGTTTAAGCAATCGGGTATGTAAAACAATTATTTATAGACAGACAGATAAATGGTTCTTCTTAGTACTTCAATATAAAACAAAATTTTTTTACAGGAAAATCTCGCTTAATCTCTCCAGAATCCTTAAATTAAGATACGTCCACAGTTCTATTTTTCTGTTTTCAAGATAAGGTAAATAGTATTTGCGGTGGTTGAGACTTATAGACTTTTAGTGCATCTTAGTTATATTACTTTCTAAGTAAATAAAAGGTGGTAGATAATATAATAGGTGGTAGTGGTAATATATTTTAACAGATGGTAGAACCAATGTAGTTCGACCGGGGAAGTACCACCGCCATACCTATTTCTTGCGTTTCGGTGGAAAGGTGTGGTTGCCGGCTCACTATTATATAAGGCGACCATCTCAGTCCTCGGGAGTGGCAACGCGTCTGTGGTCGACTTAAGATAGAACCCCTGTTCTATATGAAGTTGCTTACGTATGTCAGTCGGCGGCAGTAACCACTTACCATCAGGAGGGTTGCTTGGTCGTTTTCTACTCCATATTTATAAAAAAAAACATTTCTAAACATACAAATGTCATTAATGAGCATAATATATTATTTTTTTATTAGATTGAAGTAGCAAGCGAGCATGCAGTCTACCTGACGGTAAGTGATAACTGCTGCCTATGGACATCTGTAAGCAACTTCATACAGAATCATTCGTATAGTTATTAGACAAATTTTGGGTATAGTATAGCTTCAAATTACTCTCTAAAGGGTTAAATAGAAGTTGACATTTCAAAATCTATCGATTTTAAAGTAAGCAAAATGTGTATTAGCCTTGTGATTAGAAATAATAAACGATATTTACCCAATCTAGTTAAAATATTTACCCAAAATAATTTACGTACCTATAGTCAAATACGTCATAGTGCAATAAAGATAAGAAGTTTCTCAGAAAACGTTATTTACGACGAAATTTTATTTTCCATGAAACCACTGACACTCAAAATTACATTAAAAAGTAAATAAACAATAAAATCTGTGATTAGTGTGCAGTTGCAATTAACGGGGCGTGGGCTTTCAGCGAAGACAAATATGAGCCAACGGTGATAGCCGCTGGACACGCGAACCAAAAGTAAAATGTTTTGCACCTCTGACTTTGAAAAGCATGAGATATAAAACAAACTAAACAGAAACAAGTATTCATTGCTTTATGTTTTGAACCCCTGATTTGTTACTTTGTACTTTGGAAAAAAATATCACAAATTACGCCTTCGATATACAAAATTTTGTTGACTTTTATAATTAGATAAATTAAATATTCAAAACATTGAAATTGAAATTTAAAATATATACATAATAATCAAAAATATTTTAGAGTGTATATATTTTTTTGACAGTTTTTTTTTATAAATATGAAGTAGCAAACGAGCAAGCAGCCCCCATGATGGTAAGTGGTTACTGCCGCCCATAGACATTTGTAAGCAACTTCATATAGAACAGGGGTTCTATATGAAGTCTA